>VYXB01008938.1:1048957-1101988 GCA_013397135.1 Pachyramphus minor | reverse complement strand
CTGCCCGGCGGCCCCGCTCGGACGCTGGTGTCATTTCTCGCTCCGCGGCCTCTCCCGGATCCTGTGCCCGTCCCTTTCCCGGTGCCCGTCGGTGGACGGAGATGCTGGGAAGGCGCGGAACCACCTTGTGGGCTGGCACGCAAGGTCACACCGCCCCGGCAACGTGTTTTGGTTCCTTCTTGCTCTTTCCCCTTTTCCCCAGAGAAGTGCCCTAATTCTATGGCAGCTGGCTTAGAATTAGTTAGGGAAACTAGAATTAGTTAGTCCCAGTTAGGGAAATGCTTGATGGGTGTCTGGTTGGGCTTTTGGGTGCCGCATTTTGGTTTTTAAAGTAGAATGGTAGGAATTAGTCCGTCCCCTTGATGTTGCAAGTATTCATCCATCTTCTAATAATAGCTAAGAAGGGACAGAGGCTGCTGTACAAGCTTTTAATTTCATTTGATGCTTAGTTGAAATCTAACTCATTGTTCACTTTTCTTTGTCTGTGATGGTAATACATTGTTACATCTTTTTGCCATAGTAACACCCGTTGTAATCATACTTATTTCAGTTACTCCTCGGTGGAGAGGGAACATGCAGCAGAAGGCACTAACTGGCCGTGAGTGCAGCGATGGCAAAAACTATGTAAAATGAGTTAGTGATTTCTAATTTGGGCAGAGTAGGATCTGCTACTTCTGCTTACAAAGCTGAACAGTATATCTACCATTTCTTTTCACTCAGTGAATAAAAGTTATGGTGTTCATAGAATTGCTGATAGTTTCTTTGTGCCTTAGGCTGTGGCATGGGAGTATGACTAAACTGCTTAATCTGAAGGTTTTTATCAAAGAAACCACTCTTCTAGGCAAAATCTCTATTAAATGTATTAAACAATTCTCTGTAATGAGTATCTGGGAAACAAGTAATATTATTGCCTGGAAATAAATATATCGCATCTCAAAACTTTGTGTAATAGGAAAAACTCCAGAGTCTTGGCAACTTTCGTTTTGTTTTGAGGCCTAGCAGATAAGAGCAGTGAGAAGAAAAGTCACCTAGTCCTTTTGGTAATTGTGGACACAGGAGTTGAAGCAACTGATTTAAATAAAACCCAACAAACCCCTTTGCAGCAGCAGTGTCTCTCTTGCCATTAGCAAATTAACTGTATTTTGTGGATTTTTAGCAGAGTGAGTGACGAGGTGGAGAGTTTGTGCAGAGGAGTGAGAGATAGTGGGAAGTGTCTTTCAAGCTAATTGGTTTCAAAGGTTAAAAGTAAATGACACAAGTGTCATGGAAAGCACACATAGCTTTTATATATATGTGTAAAAAAAACTCTGGACAGTGAAAAGTGAGTATAATGCGAGTAGTTTATCTGGATATAAATGGAAACACAGAATCAGGTGATTTCTAAGTAAAGATAAGAAGGATGGTATTTGAAAACTGCAGAAGTGAAAGAAGAGGTGTTGTTAGAAGCAAACAAAAGCCATCTTGTGTTGGTAGAGCTGCTAGAATGTGGTGGCCAGGGGAATTATGTCAGTAAGCTGATTATGCTTGTATCTTGTCTAAATATCAACAGACTGATGAACTGTTGAAACATCTCAGGTTTGGTGTCTGTTACAGCTCTTTAGGACATTATGTATATTTTTTTGTGCTTATATCAAAATAAATTCCCATTGCAACACCTTGTTAAAAACATACCTAAGGAGAACTTTAATACACACCAGGAGTGGAGTTCTTCCATGCTCCTAAACAGTGTTTCTGAAGTGTACCCACTATAAGCCAACCTGACTTTTCTTTCCCTTGTGTTGACTGAAAGAGGCAAGTATGATACCTTGTACTGTTGGCCTGTCCTATCTGTTATTAGTAAATTTGTCAGATAATGATGGTTACCTTTTATAGGACATTTCTTTAGTGTTTGCAAAGACCAATTTGAGGTGTATTGGCTAGAAATTAAGTCAGGATTTTTGAATACACATAGCAAATGAGCAAGAGATAAAGGAAGCGTTTAAAACCTCGAAACTTTTTAGGGATAATTTACTAATTATTTAATGTTCCACAGCTCATTTCTGTTTTCTTTACTCATGTAGTTTGTTAGGTCCTGTCTGTAGCTGATGTGTTTCATAAAGATCTACTGACAAATGCTACTTGTGAATTAAAGGAAAATATTTTTTTGATGGAAAAACTTCAGTAGTTTGACAGCTAAATGCTTAAGAGCTGAAATAGTATCAAAGTCATAAAGTTTGAATCTGTTTCCCAATGAAACAGCTTTTTTATATTTTTATGTTTCTAACTACAAATTGAATAGCAATGTTCAAGAAAATTGAAGTTCTCAGTAGGATTCTGCTTTAGGGTTTCATTTTGTTGTTTTTAATGAGATTACTTTTAAATTTCATTCACATTTTACAGTAATTTGTCCTTTGATCATAGTATGAAGGAAAGTGATGACATGGCACAAATTAGCAGTCTCTTTTCTAAATATTTTTGTAGAGGACTTTGGCAATCAGTAAATAGAGGGGTAATCATGACTAACTGGAAAAAAGATTCCTCTGTGCTTTTATAATGGTTAAAACATTTCAGCTGTTTGGAGGATGCTTAGACTAGGGGAGAAGGTATTGCTAACCTGAGAGTAAAGAAAAGTAGCATAAAATGTGTGAGAAGCATTCTTTCACTCTGCACATACAAACCCCCACCTCCCCATCCCTCCCTCCTGGATGACAGTAAGATTAGTATCTAAAGAGTGAGTTGTTTCTGTGAGTGTCTGGAAGGGAAGGAGAGGAGGGAAGAAGGCAAGGGGGAAGGATAAGTGAACTTGGGTCGCACTGAGTCAAGTGGAGGAGGAACAGTGGTATAAACACAAAGGTGTGCTAGCCCAGACGTGCCACAAATGGCAGAGGTAGCACAGAGACAGAGCTCTTGGCACACAAGAGCAGAAGGATTTTGAGAGGGAAGACACACCTAGAACTGCACCCTGATTCCTTACAAGGTATAGCAGAAAGTGAAACACAAGCCAGAAAAGCTCCTCTGATGTGTCACCTCATTGGCTTCAGATTGGACTCACTTAAAAAAATAAAATCAAAATCACGTTCCCAAACAAATTTTTTTTTTTTTTTTAATTAGGTAAAAGTTATACTGCGGGTTGCATGGCAATATTGGTTTGTTGTTTTGTTTGGTTGGGGTTTGTTTGTTTGCTTGTTTTTTACAGCCTGTTAATATTCAACTCTTTTGTGCTTCGGACTCCAAGCTCCTATAAAGTCATACAAGGAAGCTTAGGGCATTTAAGACTGATTTTTAAAAACATTAAATCCAAAATCTAAATGCACTGTTCTAGTGCTTTAATGCAGAACTTGTCAATTTGGTATGCAAAACTGTACCTATGAGATCTAAGTTTCTTAGAAGTAAATTTGTCAGCAATTAAGACTAGCAAGTCAGCCCATCATTTTCATCAACACACAATAAATAAGTAGTTCATAGCTTTCATAATTCGATTCTAAAGGAACTGTATTAAACTTTTGCTTTAAAAAAAAGTTAGCATTTAATGAAATTCATTTTTCCTAAAAACTGTTTGATGTAAATCCAGTTAAGAAATTAATCTAGAGCATCATTCACATCTCCAAGTTGATGTGCAAGCTGGCTGTTTGAGCAGATCGGAGTATTGTAATGGTAAATATGTACCTGTATTGTGGCAGCAAATTTAATGTTGAACACCATCTTTAGTTGTATGTTAGCAACTACCAAGAATTGGAGTTTTCCTGGAATGTAGGAAATATGAACAGTGAAGAAGTTCAGTTTAAACTTTAATTTTAGGTTTCAATTATCTATATCTCTCTCCATGTTGAAAGCAAGTTTAACGAGTCTGTTACTTTCACAACTTTCTGTTGTTGAATACAAACTGCTTATTGTTACATTTAAAAACCCTTCTAAACACACCTTCTGTCTCTGTGTGCCTTTCATTTGTGGGAGGTTCTGAACAACAAATACCGAGAAATACAAAGGAAAGGCTTGGTCTTTGTTCTGGAATTCCTGCATTTGCTAATGTGCCCTGTTTTATTATGTTTAATCACCTATGTGTTGGGGACAAATGTATTTTTGTAAATCACAGACTTTTCTTGATTGTTATCTGAAAAACTGATGAAATACTGCTAAAATTATCTCTAAATGTCACCTGTAGGAAAAGTTATTTTTAAAAAGTCATACAGAACCTTAAAATAAATCTTATCTTGTCTAGTCTCAAGTAACAACTGCTCAGGAAACAGCATTTTTTTCCTGGTATTAGTGGAGACTTCTATCTTTTGGTTGACAGCTTATGCTAAAATCATAACCAATCCTCTAGCCTCAAGCAGTGGAGACAAGCCAGAGAGTTTTGCTGTGGCAGGAATAGAAGAGTCAAGGTCATCTGCTCTGCTCTCCTCTGAACATGACGGAGTGATAACTTCAACATAGCATGTTCTCACAGTATAAGCCCTTGACACTGTTCCCCTCACGGAGGGGAAGCCAGTGTGCACTGTCAGTAAATTAGGTTCAGTAATAGAGCCATAGATGGTTGTGCAGTGATATTTAGAAATACAGCTCTTCCTGATGAATCGAGAGAGCTGCATTTGTGTGTTAAGTAATTCTGCAGCTCAGCTGTTGTTTACAGTTGGGTAGCTATGTATAACTAGTACAGCCAGATCAGTCTTAGGGAGTAACATGTATTTAAAACAAATGTATGCCATTGGGTTAACATAGTAGTCTTCCTTCAATCCTTTAACTTACCTTTTTTATTTGTAAAAATGCTACGTGGCCGACTGTTGTATGTTCACAGTGCAAATCTTCAGCCTGTTTTTAAATGTAGAAAGACTGTTGTGTTTGGTAGCCCCTCTCAAGATACACTTTTATGATCTGTGTTTGTCTGTTGATTTATAGGTTTCTTTATTCAGATGAAGTTCAAATTGGTCCAGAAACAGTCATGACTACTTTATACACTGCTAAAAAGTATGCAGTCCCAGCGCTGGAAGCACATTGTGTGGATTTTCTAACAAAGCATCTCCGAGCAGACAATGCCTTTATGCTGCTTACTCAAGTAGGTAAATTTAAGCTTAGTTTTGATTTACTAGGAAAATCAGTTTGTGGAGGGAAATGACTAATTCTCCTTAAGTATGTACTCCTTTGAGAATTTAAGTGCTCTTTAAGGTATAAACACAAAGAGCACTTAGACAAATCCAGCTGTTTTAGTTTAGGTCTGTACTAGAGTAAAAATACTTGATTTTTAAGATTAGCACTTTGCTGACTTTATGCTTAAAATGTATTTCTTTACTTTTTTAGGCTCGTTTGTTTGATGAACCTCAGCTTGCTAGTCTGTGTCTTGACACAATAGACAAAAGTACTATGGATGCCATAAGTGCAGAAGGCTTTACTGACATCGATATAGGTAAGCACGAAATCACAGTACCCCAGTTCCTTCCCCATCCGAGTATGCAGAGTCCCAAGCACTTCTTCCCTTATTGGCTATCCACCCCTGCTTTGATCTTGCCCTAGCAATGGAAATTCTTCAGAATATTGGTTATCATTACATAGATTATAGAGAGTTACACTCTTAGGAATCAAGAAGTTCATATGCTGTCTTCATAGCAGGAAAATTAATTTTTAGTTTGAAGTCTATATGTCCTTGAGAGATTTCTTTTTCTGTGAGATAAATTATGTATAATGTATTTATACATATAATGCACGATAATAAGACAAAGGTAGTTATCGTCTTACTGTTAATGTTCTTAATGTGTACTTAGTATTTTAAGGTTATATAAGGTGTAGCACTTTATGGCTACACATTGGTTTGGATGAAAACTGATCTAAATCTGCTAACTTTTTATTTCTTTAGACACGTTATGTGCAGTTCTAGAAAGGGATACCCTTAGTATTCGAGAAAGTCGGCTCTTTGGAGCTGTTGTTCGCTGGGCAGAAGCAGAATGTCAAAGACAACAATTGCCTCCGACATTTGGGAACAAACAAAAAGTCCTTGGAAGAGCTCTTTCCTTAATTCGTTTTCCATTAATGACTATTGAAGAGTTTGCAGCAGGTGAGTTTTGTAGTTCTCTGTCTTACTGTTAGACCGTATCTCTGTGCTGTTCACCTGTGTTTAGATGCTTAGTGCTTAATTATAATTATTATTAATATTATACTAATAAGAGTTGTGACGCAGAAATGAAAGCAAAACACTCAGCAGATTACACTCTGGCCATTGGAAAATATTATTGTTGTCTTCAGTTTGTGAATATATGTGGTTTAAATACAACAGTTGGAGTAATCCTTCAAATCATCTTAGATTTTTTTTTCTTTTTTTCCACAGGCCCTGCTCAATCAGGAATCTTGTCAGATCGGGAAGTAGTAAATCTCTTTCTTCATTTTACTGTCAATCCTAAACCTAAAGTAGATTATATTGACCGACCAAGATGTTGCCTTAGAGGAAAAGAATGCAGCATTAACAGGTTCCAGCAAGTGGAGAGTCGCTGGGGCTACAGTGGAACAAGTGATCGGATTAGGTATGACTTCTGAGACTGTTCAAAGGAGAGACAGAGAAGTGTGGGAGGAAAGGGAACAAATCACTCAACTTTGACTTTTGATATAAAGTACAGTAGCAAACATGCAGGTTCTGTTGCATGTTTGATCTTTTCCTCTTTTTTAAATAACAGGCAATTGCACACATAAAATACAAAGGAGCAAAGAATGAGGTTCAGGAGGATTGGGTGCATTCTAGAATGATTGGGTGTTGTCTCTATATGCCTTTCTGAAATACCAAGTCTTGATGTGTTTTTATTTTGGAGATATTGAAAAGAATCTGGTTATATTTTGTTTAGTGATGCTGAATATCTTGGGGGATTAGCAAAGCTTTAGCCTATAAATCTGACAAAGCATTGTTCTTAACATTGAAATCTGTATAAAAAGTGTTATTGAAAAAAAATGCAATGCCATTTTCAGTTTACTTCCCTACTTTTAAGTGGGGAAGTACTTTTTCCTGCTTGACTGGGAGTGAGGTACCACCAGAGCTGTTTAAATTCCTTTCTTGCCTTGTGTCTTACAAGGTTCACAGTTAACAGAAGAATTTCCATAGTGGGATTTGGATTATATGGATCTATTCATGGACCCACAGACTATCAAGTTAATATACAGGTACAGTATATTATGTTCAAATAGACTTGTGCAGGAACTACAGTTCCTAAAGGTTTGGTCTATATTTGGGTGGGAGGAATTGATAGGCCAGGAATCTAAGCTGTGATTTGTCCTCAACAGTGGGCATAAGTGGCTGACTAAGCAACAATAAGAACAGTATGAAACTCTTCTCCCTTTCTGCTGTATTATCCTGTCCTTCAGTCATTTTCAGTACAGATGTTTCCCAACATCCAACTTTTTCCCCATTTTCTCAAGCCTTTCCTAATAGGAGATATATGTACTGATACTGTACTTGAGCATGTGATGTCCTTCAGTAGTCTGCATGCTTCTTATAATGATTTGATTTTCCTAATTGCTCATTTTTAGTTTCTTTTGAACTGGCTTCTGCATTTTTGTCTTTTTGAAATTTAGCACAGCTGTGGAGGATTTGCTTTTGTTGTTCACATGGGAGTGTTGACTAAGTATATTATGGACACTGTTACACAGTGTTTCCATTATGAAATTTTGAATCTGATCCTGCTCATCACTCAGTACCAAATCAAGGGTTGTGTTTCTTCTGCTGAGCAATTGGTTAGCAAGCTCAGGGAAAGGCCAGTGATAGCATCTAAAAATGTCACCCCTGCTTTGTCCTGATCTGACCCTTGCCTGCTCTGAGTGGATAGTTGAAGACACCACTAAAATTGTATTTCCTTCTCTTGTAGCCTGTTTGATCTCTTTCAGCACATTGTGCTCAGGATTCTCTTCTGGTAGTATTGATACAGCAGTGTATTTTCGTTTTGAAATGTGGAATTTCAGTCCATTTGAATTATTTTTCTTATTGAGATTAGTTTTGGTTCTAAGCTTTCTAATGAGGTATTAACATTCCATGACTGGCACAGTTTTACCCTGTGGTGTATATTTCATAAGCTTGTACTATCATGTCACATTGATTTATTAGGTGCATGGGAAATTTTGTGAAAGAAATAGTCTGTGACTTCATTTAGAGGCAGAAATTCTGTTGTTCCTACCTGTCCCTTATTTCATAGACTTCTAGCATGTTCTGGAACTGCTGTTTGAGATCATTTCTGAGCATCTGTTTAAATGACAGTTTGTCTTCTGTTTCCTATTTGACGATTATTATTATCTGACTATTTTGTACTCAAGGATATGGATTTTGTGTCTGGTTCCTAAGAAAAAAATGCTGTGCCTTTCCTCTTATGATGTTTCAAACAGAGTGTTTCTGGAATGAGGTTTTGAAGGAATTTGGCTTTTCCACTTGCAAATTTCTTGAAGTACCATCAGTTTGGTTTTCTTAAACTATACATCCATGTAAAAGAGTAGTGTAGTGCCACTGGGTTGGATCTTTAGAACAAAAGAGTTGGTCCTGAGAATCTAACAGCTGTCCTATATATATTTGGGGATTTTTGCTTCACATTATCTCTTTTTTTTTTAACCTCTCTGCATCTGTTAGCAGATGCAAGCATTTAGTGTGTTCCCTCAGGATGTTTACTGGATTTTTTTTAATCTGAAAAGAATTTAGGTTTTTTTCAAGGCAAACCAACGCGTATTTAGTGGGAATGATCAGAAAACTCACTGAAAAAGATCCTCTGATCCAAAGGGAAAGGCTAGATACACCCTAATAGTTCAGATTAAGACCATCCATCTTATATAGGTTCTCTTTATCCTGCAATGAATCTGAAACTTCCTTGTCCCAATTTTTTTCAGACATGTATTTAAGTTCTGTGCCTTTACCTTTCTTCTTGGTTCTGTATCAGTACTAGCAAAGCTTTAGAGAGTTAAATGTTTAAAACTTGTCTTAAACTAGTGATAATGTATATTGCAAATAAATCTTGTATATGAAAAGGGCTTAGGACTTCAACATTGTAATTGTTAATGTTTCTATTGATGGTGGCTGGGAAAAAAAATAGAGTACATTTTGCCTAGAATAGAGCTTCATCTCACTTATACTAAAAACTATGTGGCAGTTTAATGATAAAATATTTAAACTGATAGGATTCTTCTTAGTGCAGTAATCATGCAAAGTGTTCTACTCTGAAGCTCTGATATCCAAGTTCTGCAAGAGGTGTTGGGCAGCATGGATCAGTCTGGCAATCCAGAATAAGAAGTGAAGTATCTGCTATTACTGCATTGTAGCTGGTCATTCCTATTCGCCACTAAAATTGAAGGCACAAAAAATATTATGTAGTCTGAGTATAATTTTTATGCTGAATCTAGATGAAAAATAAATTGCATAAAGCACAGCAGGACAAGTTCTTGTTTTCTTTTATGAATGTATCATTGACTGCTTACATTATCTGTAAAAACTTCTCTAAATCAGCCACAGCCAGTGAATGCGCTTCCCTCACTCGGGCTGTGTAGGTGTGCAAAGATCAGCAATTAGACTGGGTGGAGTAGACAAGTGCTTGCTTGTCATCTTCCCGTATGCATACAATGAGAATCTTTCAAATGCTTGTAACCCTAAGAATACTGTTTTCATGTTTTTGCACAGATAATTGATTATGAGAAGAATCAGACGCTTGGACAGAACGATACTGGGTTTAGCTGTGATGGAACAGCCAGCACCTTCAGAGTTATGTTCAAAGAGCCCATCGAGATTCTACCCACGGTTTGCTACACAGCTTGTGCAACCTTAAAAGTAAGAATGTCTAACAATAGAGAAGAAAGTGTTACTTTGATGCAAGAGTTTTTCTTTTATCAGTCTTCTGATGGGAAAGTGTCTTCTAGATCTTGATTTTAGTTTAGGGCTAAAGAAGGACGTAGTTAAACTCCTCAGTAACTTGTAAGATCGCTGTATCTCTTCTGTGCCGCAGCATGGAATTCATAAGTGGATCCTTTGTGCCTTCTCACTTTGTGGCATGATGTAGGTGTTAGAGTGAGTCCTAACACAAGTTACTGGTTCTGTGTGGGAAAAAGCACTATCTAGAATATTTAATCTGGCAGCTGTCTATCAAAATTGAAGTTTGATTCACTGACTGAAGTTTGATTCTTGACTGCTCTAGCTGGAGTCAAGAAAACAGAAAGATTTTTTTTTCATCGCTTTTTATATATTAGTGCTGAAACAATAGACAAGAATTACTTGTTCTGGGAAAGTCCTTGGTATTGTGGACAAATTTTTTTTAATATTCTTCTAAATATAATTCTCTATTACAGAAATCAAAGTTGAGTGAGTTGGGAAAAATACTGCAAATTAAAAGAAGCTGAGGCAGGGAACTAAGTAAGAATACAGACAACCTGTGTGATAAGTAGAAATACTAGAAAGTATTCATTACTAGTTGGATAAAATCAGCACTTGCTTCTGTTGTCTGTGATTTTGTATATAATTTATATGATGTGGGTACAGAAATTTTATACTACTAAAATAACCTATCTTCAGGAGTGTTTGAACCTTAGCAATTTATGAGCCTTGCCTACTTCCACTCAGTTGCTAATCTGTGTGATATTTTTCAGGGTCCTGATTCCCACTATGGAACAAAAGGTTTGAAGAAAGTGATCCATGAATCTCCTACTGCTAGCAAAACATGCTTTGTCTTTTATAGTTCACCAGGTAACAACAACGGTACATCAATAGAGGACGGACAGATACCAGAAATAATATTTTATACTTAGTTTCACATGATAATCTGGAATCTGTCAGTGTCTCAGTGGACTTAAGCTTGCTATTGGCAGCAGTTAAAAAATTCTCTGAAATTACATCAGTGTGTGAAAACAAATCTATCTTGTTTGAGGGGTACCAGGAAAACTGCGCTTTTTTCTGCATTATTATTGGCAGAACATAATTTAACTTTTCCTCTTAACAAAATGTCAAGTGGAGAAAGTACTCTGTATATTGAAAAGTTTGTTTTGTTTGTTTTAAATGGTATCATGTGATCAATTGCTTTGTGTTTTCACCCCTTTGTTTCTCTTGTAGTAAAATTCATTTTTTGAACTGGAAAATCCTTACTTGTTATGAACAACTTGCATATGTATTCGCCAATCTGGCCTAAAAAGACCATAAAGCTGCTGCTGTAGTCCTATCTTGCACTTGTTTCCAAAATGACCTATGGACATGGATTCCTGCTGTATTTTTTTGAAGTACATCAGCAAAGCTGGATTTATATTGCCATCACCTTGACTTTTTCGAGCCATTGAGAATTAATGGACATTAGCACTGCAGAGAGCATCTGCAGCTGCAGTGAAGAAACACTAAGTCAACTTCAGCAACAAACAGATCTTTCCAGCATCTCTCTTATTTCAGAAGGGCTGTTTTGGAATATAGAACTGGTTATGGAAATAGCCACTGTATATACATATGTGCCTATAAAAAATGTATAATGTGAAAATGAGAATACAAGACTTGTAATGATGTTATTTTATCATTGGATATTCTAGTACTAAAAAAAAAATTGTATAAATCTAAGGATAACTTGTGTGCAACTAGTTTTACAGATTGCACACAATACTTTGATGCCATTGCTGTATGTATATAGTACTCAGTGTCTTGCAGTATATACTGTGTAGTAATAGAATGTCTTCATATACAAAGACCTGTACCCTTCCCCAGATTATACTAAAGTAGTAATTTGAGAATGCAGGAGAATAATAAGAAAACTTCCTCTTTTTTTCCCCTCTGTGGAAAGGGGGAAGGTCACGCAGGTTTTGTGTGTCAAAAAGGCCGCGTGTAGAAGAACGTCCAAGGGCTGTTCCCTGGAAGCGTTGCGGTACCGCGGGGCGGGGGGTGGCAGCCGGGGCTGGGCTTGGCCGGGAGGAGCCGGGCACGGGTCCCTATCGATCACACGGGTCCCTATCGGTCACACGGGTCCCTATCGATCACACGGGTCCCTATCGGTCACACGGGTCCCTATCGATCACACGGGTCCCTATCGGTCACACGGGTCGCTATCGGGTCCCTCACACGGATCCCGGGTGCCCGGGCGGCCGTGCCGGAGCGCGCAGGCTCCGCGGGGCGGGCCCAGCCGGAGCCGCCGGAAGGGCTATGCCGGCCCTCGCCGGGTTGCGCCGGGTGTTGGCGGCGCCGGTGCGGAGCCGCGGGGCAATGCCCGGGAAGGTGCGGGCGGGGAGGGGCAGGGGTAGGAGCAGGAGCAGGAGAAGGGGTTGTGGCGGGTGGTGACCGCGCCTGTTCCTCTGTTTCAGGGCAAAGGAGGCGCCAAGGGCCCCGCGGGCGCGGGCGGCGGGGCGGGACCGGTGGTGGCGGCGGGCGGCGGCTCCGTGAGGGTGGCGGCGCGCGCCAAGCCCGGTGCCCGCTGCAGCGCCGTCACAGGTGGGTCTGTGCCCCGCAGCCGGGGGTCCCGGAGGTTTGCCGCAGTCCTGTGAGATGGGATTAGCGGGAACACGCAAAAACCCACCAGGAAACTGAAGCGGGAAAGTTCCGCGCTCGTTCGCGGCCCTTGTGGGCAGCGCTGGGTGGCGCGGTGAGCACGGGGTAAATTCTGTGGTGTTTTGTTTTTTTTTTTTAATTTCAGGTGTAACAGCCAATACACTTGGTCGGCGCTTCAGTTTGGCATCTGTAGTTTAGTGTCCCGAGAGTCTGTGCGGGTTTATTAGAAGCATAAAAGCTCGGTCTAATAAAACGCGTTCTCCCTCTGCAGCCCGGGACTTGGCCGTGCACACATTGGAACCGCTGCCGCACACTGTGTGTGTGACCGGCAGGGCCTGAAGCGGGGAACAGGCTCGGGTGGCAACACAGGGAAGTTACTGATAACACGGCGCTCTGAGCAGAGTGATTAACACGCGTTTTTTGGTGGGGTAACCTGCTTTCTGTTGTGGTATGTGAGGCCTAGCAGGACAACACCTGCATCAGGATGGGTGAGTGAGAGGAGATCAGAACGGTGCCCCCATTGAGAGAAAACTTAATACTCATGGCTGCACTGAAGGATTGACTGCTTTTAGTGTCGGAAGTTTATCTTTGATTGTTCTGGCCAACAGTTTAAGGGAATTGATGAAATGTGAAAGTGTCATTACATGCTAATCTATACGCTTATTTGGTTTTGAATTAAAATGCATTGGAAAGCAGAAACACTCATTTTTAGGAAACAAAAGATGTTTTGAATACTTCACACCTAAAATGCTTAAAATATTTGTTGTAGATGTGACAGCTGAGGCAGTAGGTGTAGCTATTGCTGCACCCCCGTCGGAAGGGGAGGCAAATGCAGAGCTGTGTCGCTACCTTTCTAAGGTGCTGGAAGTGAAGAAGAGCGACGTTGTTTTAGAGAAGGTACTTCCTTGTCTTCATTTCAGTTTTTCCTACTGCAGTTGAAATTCAAGATTTTGAAACTTACACATTAAGGTACAGGGAGCTGCTCTCCAAGTTCAGTCTGAAAGATACTTTAAAAAGGTTTTTAGTTGACCTGATGGAATGATTCATGAGAACAAACCTAGTGTAGGAAGAATTGTTTCTTTGTTCTTCAGAGATTCTCTTGTTTTGTGTTAAATGCAGTTCACAAAATTTCTGCTTTACAGAGAATGTGAATTTTATTAACATCTTTTCACTCCTTTTTAAAAAATAACTTCTGTGAAAGTTATTTGAGTTAAAATGTTCTGACATTTAACTGTCAGCAAGAGCATATATAAGCACTTGGGTTATAGGTGGGACACAAAAATTTGTTTAGAATTTACATGTCTTGACTTTGGCAAGTGGAAACTTTGTTTTATTCATTGCACTGAATAAGTAATTTCTTTTATTAATTCATTGCACTTAAAGTCAGTCTTTCCAGCCATTTTCATTTATAGTTTGTGAGCATAAAAACACAATAAAAATAAAAAATACTTTTTTTTATTTGGTAGTTTAATGTAGCAGTTGTAGAAGTCTTTATGGATAGTGGGAAATGGCAATGTGATCAATGAATTGAGCACTGTGTTGCCAGAAGGTAGAGATGCAAATATTTGAGTCTTGTTTTTCCTGAATCCTGGGCAAACTGCTTCATTTGTTTATCAACATTTTATAAATATCACCCTTTTCCTACCTTCAAGGGTGATTCTCTGAAAGATGTTTTTTTGTGTGTTTGTCTAAACCAGGGTGGTAAATCCCGTGACAAAGTGGTGAAGATTTCAGTATCAATGACACCAGATGAGATTTTAGAAAAACTGAAAAAAGAAGCTTCCAGCTGACCTAAAACAAGAGCAGGAAACTGGACAATGCATCTTGGTAAATGGACTGATGCTCTTTCTTACATAATGTGGTGCTGTTGAGAATGTGAGTAATGACTACAGAAAAATACTTCTTCCCCCCCCTTCCTCCTTTGTACATACAGCTCCTGTTTAGGCTTGTATAGCTTCTGTGTAGGCTTGATTAGAAAAACTTGTCTTTACTGAGGCTTGGTATCTGCCTCTGTCACTACAGACTTTCTTCTGCTCTGGAGAGTTTCCTGTTGGTAAGATTTGTCCTCTTTCCTGGTCCCTAAACAAATGGTTTAGAAAACTTGTTTCTTAGTGAAACAAACTTTGGTTAACAAAGTGAAAGGCTTGGAGTGACAGGCTACCATGTGAAAAGTGGTACAAAAGGATGAGTCTGGATGGTAAAGGCCTTAGAAGAACGTCCTGTTTGGTATCTCGTGGCAGGTACTGTGAGCAGCTTTGCACTGTGGGCACTTATGGACATCTAAAATAAATGTATATGAAGTCAATGTTATTGATCACACAGGCAAGCTAAAAGCAGAATCACCTGAGCAACTGAAACAAACCCAGAAGTTTTCAGTATGAAAAACCAGTGCAGAACCCAGTAATGGCACACCTGGTGTCACTTTGCAATAGTCTGTAATTAGTTCCCTTAAAAGTAGAGATATGTTCATATATATCCTTGCCAATTGTATGTCAAATATAATTACTTTTTAATAAAAGGGAGGAAATATTATTAAACTTTGTTTTGTGTTTGTATTTTAAACAAAAAATTGTTTCCTGGAAGTCACTTACGTTACTCTTAAACGTGGCTTTTTTACAGTCTCCTTGGTTTAAAAACAAGTAATATTCTTGTTCCTCTCTACAAATGACTCTGCTCAGTGCACTAAGGGTTAGAAATCTGAAACAAAATGGGCAACTGTACTCCGGGCTAGTGAGAAGAAGGCTGAACTTCTCTTTGTCATATTTCAGAGGCCACAGTAAGATTTAACTGGTATTTCCCAAAAATGTATGTGATACCACATGTATCTCTGGTAGGAGTTTGCTTTTTCATCTGCCTCATTTCTGATGTCTGAAATTGTCCTGTCTTTTATCCTGTGGTGGCCTATTAAAAATATATATATAAATGTAGTGCCTGAAGTAAAAAACACAAACGATTCTTAAGGTTTGCTTAAGGTTTGTCATACCTTCTCCTGGAAACCATGCTGTCAAGGCACAAGTTACAACTAAATTTCTTTACTAGCTGCATGCAGTGCAGACTTCATCGCTCCTAATTTAGCTTTTCACAGACAAAAATCTTTTGCTTTAGGAAATTCTTTCTGCTTCCTGTTAGCCTAAATATTGCAAGAGTTGTTTCTGGAGTTAGAGGTCTGGTGTTTGTCAAGATGACAGCTCCTTCAAGGTGACTTATTTTAGAGATTTAATGAGAAATGTTACTTTCTTGTTTGGAGAACTAAGTCTAAATTCTGAATGTTGTTTGCTTAATATTTTCCACCTGGGCCCATACTTCCTCAGGCACTTGGGCAGCCATACATTGCCTCAGTCATTCTTCCTTACTCATCTTTTCAGTCTGCTGGTTTCACTTTGCTGTTCCATCAGTTTTGGTTCCCAGCTCTTTGCTGTTACACCTGCTCTTGTCCAGCAGAGGGGAACCGTGTCTTGCAGAAAAATTAAGGCAAAGCAAACCAAAATGAAGTGTTCCTGGTTTGTTGCTGTTGGTTTTTTCTAATTTCCTAAACTTAGAAAACAGCAATAAAAAGACTAAGGAATTCTGCATTTATTATATTTGGAGTTGGATGCTGCAACAGCCTTTATAAAGATTTCTTTGGAAGTTAATATGATGTGTTACATTATAGATATTATATACTCTGTTGAAATAATATGTTACACTTGCCCGTGGCTTTAGACACAGACTGAGGGAGGAGCTGGGTGGGCAGGTGCAGTCTCTGAAGTACAATGGTCTTCAGTTATGATTATCTACAGTAGCCAATTTAATCTTTCAGTTCCCTCTCTGTCTTGTAAACACGTTCTGCCTAGGCTTTGCTCACTTTTGCTTTGGAGGCTTCACCTTTCCTAAACACCTTCAGCTGGAATTCTGCATCTGTTTTTCCTAATCAGTGAAAGCTTGAAAAGTAGTAGTGACAAGTAAAGCCTTTACGTGCTGGGAGCAGAGAATTTTTTTAATCAGAGTAACCAAAAGTATTTTAGAATGGTAGTATAAATAACACTGGGGTGTTGCCATATTTAATATTTGAGAGCCTCTTCTATCAATGTGTTTCATGCAGTCTTCCAATTATATCCCTAATATCTTAACTGTGGATATATGTATCCTGTTGAAATGCCTGGGAGGCAGGAACTGCTGGTCCATTGTATATCAACAGTGAGATAGAGAAGAGATAAGAAACTTGTGTGACCAAGCAGGTCAGTGCCAATTCTGTGATTTAGGCCTCGCTCCTTCAAATCTTGCATTGAAATCCTAACCTGTCAACTGTCTCTTTGTGAACACAGTGAAATGTCTTTCATTCTGTTGGGAAAACTGTGGTAGCAAATATCCCTTCCTCCAGCAGAGTATGTTTTTAATAGAGCAGAGCTTTGTGATATTGTAAGAAGCTTTGTCCAGGAATTTCAAAACACTTTTCAAATCCTATCTCAAAATAAACTTTTATTCCTAGACCAGTTTAAAAACACTGTGGTGCCAGTTGCTACCCTCCTTTTACTTCTTGGTCCCTGCTTTATCCACATGCATTATGCTACATGATTATTCAACTACTTGAAACTCTACTGTTGACTCAAGCACTGTCCTCTTTCCCTAATGCACAGTCTGACCAATTTCAGTAATATCTGTCTAATGGTGATTTAATATCTTACTGCTTGCAGACCTGGGCAGTCAGTGGATTTTTTAAAATACAATTAAGTTGTTTAACATTAGCAAAATAGAAGTTATCTGAATAAATTCTATGCCAGTCTTATGGCAGAAGGTTCTTAGTCTTTCATCCACTCAGTTCCATTTATTTTCTATAATCCAGCTTTGAAAGTATATGTCTTCACTGCAGTACTTTAATATGCTAATTAAGGATATTTAATTATACCCTCTGAAACTGGCCTCTTTGCTCTTTTACTTACAATCCACTCCATTTATCATCTGCAGTGCACTCCTATCTCTCCTTTAGTCCCAAGTGTTTCTAAATCCCTATTTCTTCAGGTATCATCTGTCTAAATAATCCTGGATAATTGACAATTTTGTCAATAACTGGCAGCAGCAATTTAGCAGAAAGCAGTTTTAATATCTTCCTTCTTTCAGCTTCCAGGAAGATAGATCCACCTGATGTTCCTGCTCAGTACTTCACATCTCACTCTGTTTCCTCTCTCACTGTGTTTATTTGCATGTGTGAAACTTGAACCAGCTGAGTTTAAATTTTTTCTTTTGCTTCAACCTACTGTATTCTCCTCTTAATGTTTTTAGTCTTTATCTTGGAAGGATGATTCATTGCCATATTGACTATTATAAAAATAAGCTCCCCTGTCTCCTTTGGGGAACACAGTGCTTTACCCTCATGTAAAACCTGTCCTGGTTATTATTCTCTAGGAAGGGGCTACCCCTGGGGCAAGGTGCTGTTAATATAACTGAGGTACAATAAACAGTCAAATAGCTGCTGAAGAAATTAAATGCTTGCCTGAAAGGAGGAGTGTGACACTGGTACTGGGAATTCATTTCATCCTGGTCCTTTGTATATTAGCTTTTCAAGTAATTGTTACTGAGCCAGAAGAATTTACTTTCATTTATAAATGCAGCATTTATTTGGTCCTGCAATGTTTCAAGAGCTGGGGAAGTTGGAGTGATGAAGTAGTCCACCATACCATCTTACTACAGCCTGAGGGTAAGTTTTTGAAATGTTGAGTTTCATTTTGAGTTTTCAAATCTGAAGCATGGCAGGTAGAAAGGAAAATATATTAAGTATCAATTTAGCAGTTGGTCAGTACAGAAACATGCTGTAAAGAGAGCAGTTAACCATAGACCCAAGTTAAAAAAAAAAAAAAAGAACAACAGAGGGTCAAAGCCTCATTTCATGCTGTTCAGATAAAGCAGTTGTCTGCCTTAAGAGAATAACTGGAGTTAAAAACTGTAATTCTGGGGTGACTGTGAGTTGCCTTTTTTCCTAACACCTAGTAGGTGTGCACTGCACATGGGAGGGGCTGCAGCATGCTGTGCCTTTGGCCAAGGTTTGTTGCTGTAGTGCTTTGAAAACCAGGACGCATTGAGGCATAATTTATAACAAATTTCAGAGCTCCCAATGCATTTTGGGACATACTTGGTGCCCAGCTGTCTGACAAGGGCATTGCTATGTGGACTTTTATAAAACAAGCTATTTCTATGGAACCATTTTCATGTTTTACCAGTTCTGCTTTCCATAGCTTGTCTTAAAAAATCTACGAAGTTTTTTGCTTCTTTTCTGATGTTCAAGTCTGTGGGGTTACATTTTACAGTGATATCACCACACATGCTCAGCCGCTTTCCTGCCACATCTGGATCCTGGGTTCCTGTTCCCCCTTGCTGCCTCTCATGTTCAGTTCTGCTGCTGTTGTTTCAGGGAAGTGCCCTCCAGCAGGGCCAGGCTCTCTGGGGTTGTTTCTGCTCTTTTTTTATCACATCAGCTATGGTGCTGACTCTTATCTCCTTAGATGCCACTGCATTTCTTTTTCTGTGTTTTGGGCCTGACAGCTCTTTGAGATGCATTCATTGTGCAAGGAGGGGAAAGACCTTGTGATACAATCTTTGCAATCAGAGGCCAAACCTGTCCCGTCCAGTGAGGCCCTGTGGCAGCTCTGTGTAGCCTCCTGGCATTCGCCCTTTAATGAAATGTCTCCTTTTGTCTTCAGTAAATCTGGCAGCAATCAGGCAGCACATATGTGAGGTCATGTTCCTGCTATGAGGAAAGATTGCTGTTAGCTACTGGGATACACTTCTGAACAGACTATTTTCTTCAGTTTCTTGACTGCCTTTTTACAATGGAAGTGCAAACTGTTACTAATAAACCTGGTAGTCGATGGGTTTGAGGGAGATTTTTTCTTTTTGTTCAAAAAACCTGATTAAGCTCATCACTGGCTGAATATAAGAACTAATATATAGAGGGAACCAGCCAGGCAAATTGCACTTGGCTAATTTCACTTAATGAGAATGTCTGATTCTGCTCAGTCACTTCCTTGCTGAGTTCAGATTCAGCTGCTAAAGCAGACCCAGGAGCTTTTTGTTAAATATTTTTAAAAGATGATCAGCTTATAATGATGTTTTAGAAGTGTGTGACTTCTGTTTGCTGTGATTGCTGTCACATTTCAGCTGGAATAAAATATTTTCCTTATTTAATACCGTGCCAGGCAATATTTCTGGCAAAGGACAAATGTGAAAAGAGAACATCTGAAAACACTAGTAGCTGTTGTTAAATTGTGGATGCAAGGCAAGTCCTATCTTTCAGTAGCCAAATACCAGTGTATGTAAAAGCAGAGAAGGTGTAAGATCTAATTAAAGGCAACTTTCAGTAGTCTGAAAAGTATATGAATCCTAAATATGCAAAAATAAGTAAAGTGAGTCTGTCAGAAGAGGTGTCAATACATGTATGTTACACATTTAAAGACAAAAAAAATGTGTAATACCAGAACTTGCCACAAGCCTTCCTGCCAGCTTAATGGGGTTGCCATTGCAAATCTGAATGTACTTTTTTTTCTCCTCTGATCTTGCTGTGAGGGAGGCCTTCACAAGAAACAGAAGATTTTCTGTGCCACTCTTCATGTCACAAGGTTGTGAAGAAAAGTTCTGCTAGAGCATGTTTTATGGAAAATGCTGTTTAACAACCTTTTCTATAGAAAACCTTTGGTTTCTGAGCTCTGTATAGTTTCTGCTCACTTCAGTCTTTTGGTCTTTTTACCTGGGGAGGAATTTAGTGAAGTGCTCCAAATTTTACACACTAGGACTCATAAACTTAAATAAGCAATTCCTGTTAATTTATTTTCAGGCTGGGTTTTAGGCTTTACCCTATGGTTATCCAGGGTGAGGTGCCTTGATTAAACTCTCAGAAGAAACAGACCCTATTTGTTTGATTCCTGGTTTTGCATAATAGGGAAACTACTCAAATCCAAAAATAAAGAAAATAAAACATGGGGAGTGGGAGGGGAGGGAAAGGGAACAATTTTGTTGATCAAAGGTTAATTTATTGGGCTAGGAGCAAATTTGCTTGGCTTCTTGGAAGTATTTGCTGCATGTCCTTCTAAGCTCTGCTGGGAAGGACGATGCACAGAATAGAGGGTGTGATAGACTCTAGATGTTTTATGGCACCTGTTCTGCTGTTTAGCACTCAAGTCAGAATGGGGGGAAAAAACCTGTTAGGTTTTCACAGACTGTAAATCTAATAATTTGCAATATAACCTTCACAGTTATTTTTTACTTGCAATGTGTGAATCTAAGTGGGAAAATTATATTACCTGTGGCCCTCTTGGTGTGACTCCTGAGCTCTTAAATGCCAATCTGAAATTTTCTGAACGGAAAGATTAATCTCCTGAAATTATAAGTTCATGTGAGGGTCATAAATGCATAATATGGAAAGAGCATCAGCTGATGTGGTTGGTGTTGGGTTAAAATACAAATTCAGATGGAAAGACATCTATTCTGCCTTCCCATCTCATTTAAATAAATTGATTATACAAAGGCAGCCCCACCTTGCCAGTATTTTTTCATTTTGGTGACTGAACTATTACCCCTCACAGCAGGGCAGGACTAACAGTTTGTAATTGCTGTGAGAGGCTGGCACATCTCTTTGACACCAGAGTCAGCCAACTGCAGCTCCCAGGGTTTTGTCTTATCTGCAGAGCTTTGTCCAAAGTATTGTGAGATCTCCCACAGGTTTCCATTATGCTGAATTGGCAGCCCTGGGAGCCCAACCTCCAGCCTTTGGCAGCAGGAGTTGCTGCCAGAAATGCTCATCCAGGTTGGTGGATACGGTGAGTTGGCTCTCAAGGGGAAAAGAACTGTGGACTGTATTAAAAATTGTGCCAAAATATGAGACATGTTCTTCTATTTCTGTGTCAGAAAAGAAAGTGTTAATACTCTAATTAAAGACAAATTTGAACTTGGAGGAATTCATACCCATCATTGGCACCTTTCATCTCTGAATTTGAGACCTAGCCCCTCTGCTGTATGAATTTTCACTGTCACAAAAGTACAAATACCGAAAGAGGGTGGCACTTCATGGTTTAAGTGAAATCACTTGGGAATGCTTTAAATCAGGTCTTATGATTAACTGCCTCACTGGATAGTGTAGTATGTGAGAAAGTAAATCAAACACATATTTTCCTTTGCTGTCTGTGAACAGCATTGAGCAGAAGAGACAACTGCCTATCTGTCTTCCAGATTATATGCTTTCTTCACAAAGGAGCCTTTGGTCTACTGCTACATGCCTGTTCAGTTTTAGAGGATAAATAAATCTCTGACTTCTTATTTGCAACAAAAAAGTGCAACTGGAGGCAGGGTCGGCACAAGAGAATAAGCGATCAAGACTGTCGTGTTGGAGTGGCAGCAGGGAGATGGCTGCATTTAAGGATTTTGGAGAAGAATTTGTCCTAAACAATAAGGTTTGAGCCAACTGTAGAGAATAGGACTGCTAGTTATCTTGTAAGTCTTATAGTATCTAATATTTATGTCCAGTTTTGTGTAGAACAGAACTTTTTTGAAAGAAAAATACCAGACTTCTAAAGTAAGCAAATAAGAGCGTATAAACTGGGTATAGCAACCTCTGTGTTTTGTCCCTTTCCCCCATCTTTTCTGTTTGTAATAACCTACAAATTCTCATTCTAGATTAGATGTGGTTTCTTGGAGATGCACATTCCTCTGTTCCTCCAGTAAAGCTCAAAGTCTCTTGTTGTCACTATAATACAAATAATAATAAGTGCATAATCAAGGTTGTATTTGTTTTGTGATTATTCTGAACACTAGAGACTAACGGTAATTATAATACCATTAAATAGTAATGGAAAAAGATTTAAAAGTAGATCATGAGACTCCTGGAAGGAGGCAAAAATCTTGCTCCCTTTTCTTCTCTACTTCAGGCATTACATTCCCCTCTTTCATGGTAAAAAGAGGAACCTAAAGTGATTTCCAAAATGCCAGGGGTAAAGAGTGCCATTTGAAGGATAGGTTTATGTGGGAGAAACTAACTAGGAATGAATTCAGTTTCAAAAATTAGTTTCCTGTAATTTTAGTAGTGCATTGTGTCTGGCTGCATTTAGTAGTCAGAGATGCTGCATTTAGTGCCCAGAGACAGGAATACAACTGTGAAGAAAGCAATTATTCCATATACCTCTCACCATGGGATCTGATTGCTTTATAAATCTATGCAGCCAGTGTTATGCAACTATTTCAGATTTGTTTGTGGTGTGCAGATGTGAAAGCAGTATGTGATACAGCACTATGACCTTGTTCCATGAAACAGCTCTGTCCCTACATCGTGGTTTGTGTAAGGTGGCATTTACCTCCCGTCTTCTTTCATAATGTGTTCACAGGGTAAAGCTCCTGTCATGTGCTCCAAACTTTGTATAATCCAAGGGATAAGAACACTGTCCATCTGGAAGCCAGGTAATATTATTGGTTGTGCTAAGACTTGGTGGCAGGGCCCCCAGAGCCAGAGGTGTCTTTGTAGCTTCTGTGTTTTGCTCACGAGATAGACCAGCTCCAAAACCTTGCAGCAGCTGTGAGGCCCTTGCCTTGCCCTTGCTTTGGGATGGGTATGTCTTAGGGAAAAATAGGGGTTTTTTGTGTAGTTTGGTCTGTGTACTTTGTCTTGTGTGAACCACAAAGCCTACACTGGGCCCTGATTTATACAGTGTCTGTGTGGCTGTTGCAGTATTTACAGTGTTCATTTGTGAGGGAGAGATGATATACATGACCCTGGCTAATGATCCTCTAACACACAGTCCAAATTGGAAGACAGCATCCAAAGATGAGGACAGGCTATGCATGATAAATACCTCTCCCACTGCAGTTACAATAGGCTCGTCAAAAGTGTGAAAAATGCAATTTCATTTTCGTTCAGTTTCTCAATTTCCTGTTAATACCTTTCACAGAGGAAAAAATGTTTTTTGTCAAAATCATTGTCATTTAAAGCCATATAAATTTGAAAGCTCTTAGAAGGCTACAAATGTGAATTAAAATACTCATTTTAATTGTTTCTTAAGTATACTATCTTTGTTCCTTTGTTTTCTTTAGTGTGTAGTGAAGTTTCCTGACAAAGAGCCAATGAAGAAGATTTATAATCTGAGTTTAGTATAATCACATTCTGGCCTGTATCAGTATTCAGGATGTATTGCTTATCTTAACCCGAAGTGATGTGCTAATTTGACTTGGAAATGGAGTAAGATGTGGACACAAAGTAAACAATTGTCTGAATTAAATAAAATCATAACTACAGATCCGCTATAGTGTTTTGCTACCTAAAACAGAAGGCCTTGCTGTTATTGCATGGGAAGCTGCAGTTTATCAGCTGCTGGCAGATAATCAGCACTGTTCCCAAATTGTGCACTCTGCAGCTTTGCCTGCAGGCTGGCAATGTCACGGGGACACACAGGGCACTGCCAGCCTTGGCAGCAGCAGACCCAGCGTGGCCCTTCCCCGCCCCGGTTGTGATGCAGATGTTACACACATGAGATCCTTCATGCATTGTAACATTTGTTTAGGTTCTCAGCATGTGCAGTGGACTGACTGCTCCTGTATATTTACGTCTGTTATGCTCACAGAAAAAAATGTGGTTTATTTAGCAGCTTAATCCATAGGCATTCAAGTAAATTCTATGCATTGTTTTTCTCGTTTTCAAGTCTGTGGTGTTCTCCACCCCATCTGTGTTAACCCAGACAATGCCTAGTGAGGTGTCAATGATTTTTATTACCTACAGTAATTTTCTTTTGTTTAATAAACTCCTCTCAGCTGTTGAAGTTGAGGCACTCCTGTGTAGTTCCCTGAGATTGCCATATTAAGCTCTGCTTGCCTCCTGCAAACTGTAGTAGGAGTGTTCAGTGGAGATTTTGGTAGATGCTGTAAGGATCCTGGACTCTCCTGAGCTCAGCTGGGATCTCTGAAAAGGCTGCTTTTATTCCAAGTGGTACAGACAAAAATACTATAAGGTCACTGCCACATGCTGTTCCATAATAAAGCTGTCCCAAAATAACCAAGCCATGGCTGATGCTAGGCAGTGTAGAGGAAGAGGAGCTCCCAGTTAAGAAAGGAGGAATTGGCAATGAGCTCTAGAGGTTCAGATAATAGCTTTCAGAGGAGAGTGTGGAAAATTTGTCCCTCAATTCATCTAAAATTGGACTGGGCAAATAACCTCAAGCCCAATTACAAATGTTCTGTGTATGGAGGGATGGGATGATTGTATGGAGGCATCCCAACAGGTAGAGTGAAAGAGGCTGGTGATGGACAGGGAGTAAAGAATTTTCCATTTAGATAAGACATTCTTTTAAAGCCATGCTCATTTTTTGGTAAATGAAAGCAAGATGCAGATATTTGATGTGGTTTTAACTCAGGATTGACATTTCAGTTGTCTCGATGCTCACTTTGGGAATAATCAAAAAATAGTTGACCTTCACTTGTTAAGATTACCTTTCCTTTCTTTTTGTGTTACAATTCTTAGTGCTTTGTAGCAATCCTTAAAGTTGCTGTGCTAGTAGCAGAAAATGTGAAGAGCCTGAGAAGGTTTTCTGAGCCATGTCTTGGTTACAGACGGGTTTCCGCCTTTTAAACCATTGTATGGGAGGTGTGATCTAAAGAGACAGAAATTAAGTCAGAAGCCACTCACCAGCCCCTGTCCTGTAGCACTGCTGTGTGCCATGTGCATGTGCAGCAAAAGAGGAGCTGAGCCAGAGAGTGGCTGAGTGTGTGGACAGCTTTGAATCCAAAGCCAGGACGGGACCTGCTGGGATGTCTAGGATCCTCCCCCAGAGCATTAATGAGAAACAGATGCCATATGGAGGAATTCTCTTGCCAAATGTCTGTGATGCCACCTTTGTCTTCCAGTTCTCATCAATCACAAATGGCTTGTAAATAGATTTGTATTTTATCTTCAGTCAGATGATTTCATCTCCTCAGCTACTAAGGACACTGACCTTTCAATAGACTCCTCTAGAACAAGATTGTTTGTTTCAGATAAGGCATATTTGTTGCAATGGTTGCTCTATCACTCTTCTCATTCCTTTTCCTGTATCCGCTCTTTCATCACAGCTGACCCATCCACTCCCCTCCTTACCACTGCATTTTCTTTTCTTTTGCTGTAGGTGCAAAGAACAACTTTACCTTTTACATTTTTTGAAACTCAGATGTTTAACTATGTAATTCTACTTGTTTGCATTAACATTTTTGCATCTACTTGTTTGTTTTTTTAAAAAAAGCAAGCGCTGTAGTACTTACAAGACTGGAATTTTGCTCATACTTAGAGTGATTATATGGTGTGTGGGAGAATGTTTATAAAATCGATTAAATATACATGAATAGCAAATTCAATACAGTAACTGTCACAAGTTTTATTGATGTGGAATCCAGTTTGCATAGATTGCCCTCTCGATTTTAATTCACCTCTATAAAATTCAGTGTTAACTATCAAATTGGATTACACATACCTCTTAGCTATGATGAGGCTGTCTTTATGCTACTTAAATTTCTTAAGGTCTTTTCTATGACACCCATAACATTAGAATCACTTATTGTTTAGTGTAGGTCTTGCTTTGAGAGCTTCCTAGGCCACAAAATCCCATACATATATGCTATATATAACTATGGAGTGACATAAAGACAGTGTTTAAATCAAGTCACTGCATTCATAGTATCTTTGGGTTTAGTAAAAAAAAAAAATTAAAAATCAGCAAACAAATTAATTTGCTCAGCAGAATGTTCCTAATGCATTGTGCTGGGACATCAGACCCCAGCTGAGATTTATACACCATACCTGTGCTTTATATGGAGTAGCCCCTGCCTGGTAGGTTTTGTAGCCAAAATGCAGAGCACAGAGGAGGAAAACAGGGCAGACAACCACAGTTTTACAGATGGAAGCTGAGAGACAAAAGCATTAAATGTGATTTGTAGCTGAGCATGTAACACACATGTCTGGTTCTATTTTTGAAAACATCCTTTTCACTTTCTTTTTAGTTCAGGAAGCATGACTGGAACTGTGGCAAAATTATCTTTTTAGAATTTTAAAGTAGCTTTAAAAGGTCTTGTCTTCAGAAGTGCTCCAGAATATGATGAACTAGTAAAACAGACATATCTGAAATAAGCAGCCCGGTGCCTGGATAGGAAGGAGAGAGTAAAAGCAGTATCAGATCTAAAAAAAATTTTTAGGTCAGTAGTAAGAATATGTCTAATGCAGGTGTGAAGTAAGATTAGGGTGACCTTTTATTACCTGGCACTAAAGCCATTTCGTGTTTAAAAATGACAATCCTGCTGGTGAGGTCTAAAGAGGCTCTTCAATTGGATTTACCCAGACTGCAGGATATATGATAAATAGCGATTTGTTTATTGTGCCTTGCATCTGTCCACCTTACTTAAGGACTTAATCTCTGCCAGTGTAATGAGCCAGCTGCTTAACTGCTTCCAGTGTGGTGGGAGGTCCCTGGATTCTGTGGAAGAAGGAATGTATCTTCTTTTTTTGTTTGTTTGTTCTTGTTTTGTTTTGGTTTTTGTTTTTGTTGTTGTTATTTGTTTCCCTCCCTCCAGGCTGTGGTGTGGCCATAAAATCAATTCATGACCAACAGTCAAATCTTAACATTTACTCTGCTCTGCAGGTTACGCGAGGAAGTAGCCATGAAACAGTCCTTTAGCTCAGCCATGCTCCATCCCTTCACTGCCAGGGCTGGGCAATGTACCCTTCCACTCCCATCTTCTCTTAGAACATAAGAAAAATATATTTAATTCTTCTGATGGAAGCATCCTCTGAGCTGCAGGGATGGAGAAATAGGATTTGTCTATGTTGGCAATTTAAGGTAAAGCTCCTTTACATTCTTACAGGAGTTTAGCTGTAGCTGGGGTTTAGAGGAGCAGATGGGTACCCCAGGCTTGAATCTCCATCAGCTCTTTTCAGAGTGGGTGTTCCAAGTGTGTGGCTTCTAACTGAGTAACATGAGCTTGACCTGCGAAGAATGTGTGTTCCCACAGAGCTCTTGCACTAAACTGATCTAAGCTCCCGAGGTTTGCTATGCTGTATTTAAATGTTCATACCATTGAAACCACTGAAGCAGTATTCTTAAACATGCTTTGGTTTAGGTCTCAGTGGGACTTGTAAATCAAGAGGACATGATGACTGAAAACCAGGCCTTTGCTATGGAAAAAATAATTTTGTTGTTATGTAAAAAGAATATGTAATTATCTGGGGCTGGTTGTTTTTGGCAGTTATTACTGTTACTTTATTTTTCTTGAGCACATTTTCAATAGAAAAATATATCATTTCTTCAGAAATAAACTACAGACATGACTTTGGGCAAAAAGCATCCACTTTCTGATCATGCTAAACCCAGCCAAAAGCTATGTGAAACATCTTACACTGTGCTTGTGCTTTTAACCATTATCTCAACAGTACTGATTATAATCTTAAGTAATTTATGTGGATATATAAATACCAAATTGTCTTTCTTCACATGGAAGCAGAGCATTGAAAAAGGTTAGTGTCTTAATCATTTTTTAACATGTAACATGTTTCAGTTTGAAGAATATTTTTTTCAGGGATGAGGTTGAGCCTTCATTATTTTTGTAGTTGTATAACAAATATGTTATTTTCCTGACTTTAGCTCATCTCTTGAATAGATAAGTTTTGGGTTTTTCATTTCAAACAATGAGCAGGAACAGCTTTGATCCTTGTTATTGAGACATCTTTTATTAATGAAGCAAAGTTTGAATTATACAATATGCAACCAAAAAAAAAAAAAAGAAAAGAGAAGGCAGACCATACTTGTGGAGTCATCCAGCTGTTGAAATACGATTTGGGAAAAAAGAGCATCTCTTTATTAGGATAAAGACAACAGTAATTTGTTTTTGTGCTAGTCACAAATAACACAGAAGGTAAGCATTTATATGATTTACCGTGTTGTGTGTTTATTAGAGTTGGAGTGAACCACAGTTATTAGCAACTTCCACCATCTTTTGTAATACATTTGCATTTTAACAGGGCAGGGTGCTTAGAGAGTCAGGGGTGAGCTCTGTAGAAGTAACACTTTGGCATTGCTGTTTCACACAAGCAAATGAGGACTGACAACCACTAAGTGCAATCCAGGCTTTCTGAAGAAAAATATAGGCCATGGTAAACACAAAAATACATTCCAGCCTGCAGGGCCTAATCAAAAAATAAGCCTCTTGAGAGGCAAAATCATTGTGCACCACCACAGTACGGCTGCCATCAGCTCTCCTGGCAGTGCTGGAGCCACTGGATTCAGTTTTGATCTCCTGATTTACCTCCATGTGTCTCGAATCAGGCTGCATTTTTCCTAGGTGCTTTCAGGGAAACCTGATCTGCCCTATAATCTTGCTTAGCTCCTGGGCATTAGAGTATCAGCGCTGTGCATAATTCAAGCAGGGTTATGCAGCTCTCTTCTAACATACAGGGACAAGGGGACAGATTACAGTAATTTCTCCTGATTGGCAAATGAAAGGCAAGGGAGATGCAGTTTTGTTAAATTGCTCCCAAGGCAGTCAGTAGCTGCTGTAGGGAGCAGTCCTGTTTTCCCTTCTTTCGTGCTTCATGTTCCTACCCTTTTTGTTTTTCAGAGTTAGAGAAGGTGTGACTGCACAATTGGGCCATCCAGCAAAATTCCCCAGAGTTGCATAATTCAGAGATTTTTGTTTTCCCTAAGGAATAGGGCTGGTGGCAGGTAAAATCTTCCATTTAATTTGATATGAAAAGCTTTTTCCTTGCATCTCAGTATAAGAAGCAAATGTGGACATGTTTTTTGGTTAAGCAGAATATTTATTAGCCAATTAATTGTATGAGTTTAAATATATTCAAATAAATAACTCCTGCAATATATTAAAATATATTTAAACATAGATGAAATATCTTTCTTGTTCTAGGAGTCGAATGTTGATTATATTTATATTGCAAATCACATTTGTCATGTAATGACATGGAGTGCTGCCATGGGTGGCTACAAGCTCTTCAGATGGGATAGGCAAGGTAGGAGAGGTGGAGGGGTGGCTCTATATGTTGGTCTCTTGACTCTGTAGAACTCAAAGACAGTAATGATAAGGTTGAGTCCCTGTGGATCAGAATCATTTGTTTTCCCAGTCTGAAATCTCTACTAGAGAGCTTCTTTAAAGTAGTTCAGTTTCTAACTAATCTTTCGAAGCACATCTGCACATTTCTATTCCCAGCTGCAGAGACAGGATAAAATAAAGGTTGAATAGCATTTAAAACCTGTAAAACTGGATCTCACAAATCACACTAAGATTTTTATTTTTTTTTACTATCCACTTTTTTTTGCCTTCAAGTATCTAGGGGCTTGGCTGCGATTTCAAAGCCTTTAGTGTTTTTTAACATGGTAGTTAAGAAATTGTATGAAAGCTATTGAGTTTTCTTAGTTGTTTGCCACAGCACCTGTAATTTAGCATGATTATTCTTCAGTGTCAATTAACAATCCATGCAAAATTGCTATATATGCTCAGGAATGGATTTAGAACTGCTGCAAAGCCCTCCTCATAACTTTGTGTTAACAGTCTTGGTAACGTGGCAGTCATTTTTTAATACATAACCCTTATCTTTGTTTTATTCATGATAATAATGATGTCTGAGCAAATGTCAGATGGAAGAGATCTCTTTAAGTCAGATTCCAGACACTGAATTTTAATGTTTACCCTGTGATCTCCAGCATAGTTAAAGCAAACAATTTCTGTAGTGTTTGAAATTGCAAATGTTAAAGTTACTCAGCTTCAGTTTTGTCATCTGTAACACACTGTAATGCACAAACCATTAGCTGCAGGCAATACTTAACCGGTTTTATTTAGCTTGGACTTTATCATAAATACTAATTCATTGAAGTGGAAACTAAGGTAATATATTTTGAGTTCTATTTACCTTTCTGTCTGGTGCAAGACATGCCTTTATTTAGCAATGTACTCCTTTCCCCTCCCTACATCCCCCAAAATTAGACTCTTGCCATAATTGTTCCAAGGAAAAGTTTTGTAAATAATACAGGCCTTTAAAGTTGAATTGAGAGCTCTACTGGTAAGGCAGATGGAGTCAAGAATGTAAAATCACAAGCTGGGAAGCTGCACTGGCCTATCTCTCTCCTGGTCTCACAGCCAAGAAACTCAGAATAAGAGAGCTGCGACCGTAAAATGTGTGATTATTGTAATTCATAAATTCCACCTAAACCATCCTGATCTATCTGCTTCTACAGCTCAGCCACAAAGTTGTAGATTGGATTTGCCATTTTGTGGAATACTACACCACCTTCCTTTTTTCAGAATGCTTAGCTGCACATCCCTGGAGGAGTGCTTCACCATGCCATCGTCAACACGGGCTGAGAGAGCTGGGGATGTTCAGCCAGGACGAGAAGCTGGGGAGAGCTTATAGCACCTTCCAGTACCTAAGGGGGCTACAGGAGGGCTGGAGAGGGACTTTAACAAAGACACGTAGTGACAGGACAAGGAGTGATGGCTTCAGATTGAAAGAGGGCAGCTTCAGACAATATTAGGAAGAAATTCTTTACTGTGAGGGTGGTGAGACACTGGCACAGACAGGTTGCTCAGAGAAGTTGTGGGGACCCCATCCCTGGAAGTGTTCAAGGCCAGGTTGGATGGGGCTTTGAGCAATCTGGCAGGTGTCCCTGCCTATGGCAGAGGGTTGGAACTTGTTGATCTTTAAGGTCCTTTCCAACCCAAACCATTCTAGGACTCTTCATTCACTAGCTCAAAAATAATAATATAGTTTTTGGGCTTGAGGAAAGGCAACAGATGAAACAGAATCTGTTCCTTCTGCTGGGTTTTATTTCAGCCTGAGATGCTACTCCAGATGGTAAGGAAGAAGAACATCCTGGCACAGCCTGACTTCCGTGGTATAGCTGGCAGTGTCAGTCTCTTTGCAGAAAGACATCCACTCCCTTCTTGAAGTCAGGAGGATCAGGCACTTTGTGTGATTCTGCATTAGAAGGGGAATTCCACTGTACCAACTTGCAGGTTCTCCATAGTGCACAGGTAAGAACTTAACATGATTTTGTATCTCCCTGCTCTGCTATATTAATGAGGGTTAAAAAGAGTACATTTCATCCAGTAGAACTCCTTAAAGGAAAAGCAAACCTCTCATGAAAAGATTTCTAACTGAATTTAAGGGAAATATTTCAGGGAGTAAGATATTAAAACAGTGTTATATCAAAAAGCAGAAAAATACTTAGGTAGGTGAAGACACTTGTGTCAGCTTTTGTATCACACGCCATGTAAAAGCTACATACAGTGAGTGTTTTTAAGATCAAGGGTAAACACACTCTTTAGCTCTTAAAAGCATCTGATGAGCTGGGGGACTGTGATTCTGACTTCTATAGTTTGTCTTTAAATCAAGATGCACTAATTTGTGCTCCTTATGACATAATGCCATGACTTTTACAGCAGTCAGCAGGGATGACTCCATGTTTCTGTACAGCAGCTGAAGAAAATGTCAGACATGCACTGCTCTCCTGATACAAATTAGCTTATCACATAAATGGGGAAATAGAGAACTCTGACCCTATTATAGCAGAAGGTAAGATAGTGGATTAACACTCCAGACTTATAATTAATCAGTGTGTCTCATCCTCCTGATTGCAGCTGGGTAGGCCATTCTTCTAAGCTAAACCCACAGCTGTCCAGTATTAACACTTATCTGTCAATACAGACCCTTGTGCAGCTGCTGGCCAAGGTGACAATGTTGCAATCCTGCATGTTTGAAAAACAGGTTTCAGAAATATGCAGAAACATCCTTACATGTGAACTATACCTTTATTGTGTGAATACTTAAAAAAACCCCATAAACCTTTATTTCTAAGAAATGAGTAACGCTGCTCTGCTTATGCTATTTTCTCATGCAGGTAAAAGTACAGAGCAGTACTGATCATGGTTCTTCTATAACATGCACAAAGTATTTTATACAAACTACAATATTGTCAAAGGTTTACAGCTTTACTAAAATGGGAATTCCCATTTTAGGAATACTAAAATGTGTTATGTACATACCAAATTTATTTAAGATCACACAGATTAATCTGATACCACTTCTGAGGTAAACTTATATATCACTGAGCTTCTACAACGAGCCATATTTAACTACTTATTTTATATTCCGTTTAGACCATGTTTTAAGAGGAATTCTGCAAATGAATTGAAGCCTTTGAGTCAACAGACACTATGCTGACCCCAGAAAGTATTTCTGTAATAGGATCTCTCTTCTCAGTTTTAAGGCATGTGAAACCAAACTAAACTTTTCTCACTGTCAAAAGCCAAACTAAGAATTTCTCTCCACAGAAAGACATGGTATGTTATTTTCAAAAAGAACTATCTTAAGGCAATGTGCCACTACTACAGGCTGCACACAAACCACAGCTGTCCTCCCCTGACCTGTTTTGTGTTCTAAAATCTGACAGAAAACTCAGTGATGGAAGAAGTACATATTCAGACAAAAGAATGAGACAGAAATTTAATCTAAAATCTACAGACTCTAAACAAACTGTGTATAATACACTTTTATTACTCATAACAGGAATTCCCTTTTTCATTTTACACTACAGAGAAACAGCAATGGACTGATTCTTCAGTTATCTGTAAAACTGTGGAAAAATAAAAAACCTGAAAGCTAACTGAATTTATTACATAGCATTACTGGACTTTTAACCCCCAAGTACATCAGTAGGGATGGTAACGAGGGCCTGGGTTGTAGGAGTTGTAGCCATATTGTCCGTAGTGGGATGAGCCGTATTGTCCTTGCCTGTGCTGCTGGTAGTTATTACCCCAGCCTCTTTCTGGCCTCTGATTAGATCTGTAGTCACCTTGCCAGTTGTATCTGTCCCCTCTAAAATATCTGCCATCTTGAAACCTGCAGTGAAAAGAAATATCAAGTTTTGACATAAATTATGAAGTTTTAAAGAGATGAATGATCATGAACTCTTATATTTTACAGTTTTCATTAAAACTGTCATCTAACTGGTAATGCACTTCAAATACTTACTTATGACAAATTCATGAAAACACATCTACACTCATCTGAGATCAGGCATGAATTTCTTACCCAACACCCTGTTTGCTAAGGATGGATGTTTCCTAACATACTCACAAGCATTAGATGAACTGCTGGAAGTTTGAACAGACCACATATGTAAAAAACAACCAGAAGTTCCATCTGTAGATGTATCAAAGCCACATTCCATCCAGTACCTTCATGGTTGAAAGCTTTACCAAAGCAGGCTTAAGTACAACGTAACTACCTAACAAGCACAGAGATCTGTACATTCCCTAAGATACATACTATCCAAAAATTTTGACTTATCAATACTTAGAAAATGTAAAACCTCAATACTTTTCAGCAAAGATTATTTCTCTTAAGCACAGTTGCCTGTGAAGTAACAAAATACTTCTATTAACAGGACAAATTACTAGATTTCTTCTGAAATAAATGATCATTTAACTATGTACTTGTGAAACTACCAAGATTTTTTAAAAAAATCAGTACCGATCTCTGTTTCTCTGGTTGCCACCAGATCTGTTTCTCCATTCTTCAACTATAGGAGGGGGATCTGCAGGACGTTTCAGGTATTCTTGGTATTCTTTATCTTCTGATGTGAATCGATGAGCAAACATCGTTTCATAGCTTGGGGGCATGTCAGCCAAGGAAGTCATTCTGAAAACTATAAACATGAACACAACAGAGACAAATTAAGCAATGTATGATGCCTCTCATTGTAATAGCTACCAAAATCCACTTAATGAAAATAAAGGAGAATGAAAAGTTACACTCAGATTAACACAGCTGCTGATTTTTGGGCAGACACCATATATGAATAGAAGAAAGTACTTCTTCAGAACACATTCCACATCTACTCCTAATCCACTTTTGACAGGAAAAACATTACTACGATCAACTTGAAAAGTTTGCTAAGGTAAGGTATCATGGAAAGCCTACAAATACACATAGCCAGCAAGGTAAGCAAAATAATTATGTTTGCAATAACTTATGTGTTAATAACTTGATTCAGGGAAAGGACAGCACCTAGGAGGATGCAAAACTGCCTCATAATATGCCTATCAATGCAATTTGCGTTTTAAGGCCTTAGTTTCCTTATTTTTATGTAAGTGCATTTGCCCTTTGGACATTGGTGATATCTGCTACTGGCCATCAGAAGAAATCTGTCCCTAATACCAGACACTGAGTGAGCTCTACACCCACTGTTTTAATGACCCTCAGGTAATTTGGAGTATTTAAGGCCTTTGCCTGTAGACTTTCTGATTAAGCTCCTCTGCTGTCTCCCAAAGATTTGCTGGCAGGACCACTATTCACTTTGCAAACTGGAAGAAAAGGAAAGAAGGAAGGAGGAAACTCTTTTCTCCTAGACCCCGAGAGCTAAAATACATACCGTCACTGACCAAACCCACTTTTAGGCTTCTACCCACTGTACCCATGAGCAGCTGGAGTACAAGGTAAGTGGGAGGTTTACAGGGAATCAGCACCGTACTCCTGTAGACCAAGCTGCCCTCTCGCCGGGACAGTGCAGGGGCTGCTGCCTCCACACCCATCTGCAGCCCCCCTCCGCTAGTGACGCAGCGCACACCTCCCTGCAGCAGGTGTAGGAGTAATTCCTGCAGGATGCCCAGTGACTTCATGCTCTTTTCTGCCATGAGCTCATCTCGTTAGTTTTTATTACAAGCCATCTCTAAGGAACTTCGCTCCTCGAGCCTATCCCAGCTCGGGGTGCGGGGGTAGCGCTGCCCTGGGGACCCACCGCTGCAGCCTCTCCCGAGCACGGTTTGTGCTGTTAATATCACACCCTTCCCGCGGGGGTCGGTAACGGGGGCACCCGTCACCTTCCTCCCCCTCAGGCCAAGCACCGAGTAACGGAGCGGGCTGGCTCCCTCCCGGGGGGCTCCCGCCGAGCCCCTTCCCCTCAGGGCGCGCCAGTCAGAGCTGAGGGGGGCAGCGGGTGCCGGCTGCCGCCCCCTCCTTCCCTCGTCCCCCACAGCCGCCCCCATCATCGCCCCTCACCGCGCCTCAGCCGCTGGAGCCGGCCACGATCCCGCCTCTTCCGGGCCGAGCCCCGCCGCTTCCCTCGCCGGGGCGGCCCCTCGCCGGGGCTGGGCCGGGACGGGCGGGGCTCCGGGGGTGGGACGGGCGAGTTCCCCAGGTTAGGGTTTATACAAAGCGCGGTGGCGTACATAGTGTTGAGGTCTGTGTGCCGCTTTCCTTCGCTGCCACGCGGGTTTTAAGGACGCTGCACTTGAAATCACAAAATTGACTAGTTTGGAAAGGACTTCTGAGATCATCCGAGTCCACCTTTGACCCAACACCACCTGGTCTACTAGACCATGACACTAAGTGCCACATCCACTCTCTTCTTAAACACCTCCAGGGACGGCGACTCCACCACCTCCCTGGGCAGCCCATTCCACATTCCATTGCCAAATCACTCTGTAAAGAACTTCTTCCTGACGTCCAACCTAAACCTTCTCTGGTGCAGTTTAACACTCTCCCCTACTGTCATACTGCTGGTTGCTAGGGAGAAGAGCCCGACCCCACTTGGCTACAGCCTCCTTTCAGGGAGTTGTAGAGAGTGATGAGGTCTCCCCTAAGCCTCCTCTTCTCCAGGCTGGACAAGCCTAGCTCTCCCAGCCCTTCCTCACAGGACTTGTGCTCCAGACCTTTCACCAGCCTCATTGCCCATTTTTGGACACGCTCCAGCACCTCAATGTTTGGAGTTTAACTGAGAGGTGAATTGAGTGTGGCGCATGCAGCTGTAATCCTGTGGCTGTCGATAATGGGATTTAAATGTATTTCTGGTATAAGAAAAAGCTTAGGGATGTGTTGACTGCTTTGAGGGGAAAGTAAGATGACGTGAAGCCTTTTGGCAGCTAAATAATTCTGCATAAACCAAAATAATTCTGTGTTGGCACTGCTTCAGCAACACGTTTATGCTCCCACCTGGTGCTGTAGATAGCGGTCATTCCTGTCACCTTTAATACAGGTGAAGTTACGTGTGAGCCTCAGAACTTGGTTGCTAAGCGAGGCCCTATGCAGGTGAATGGCAAGATGTGGGAAATGACAAAATACGTTGAGTTGGAAGGATCATCACAGTCTGAATCAGCCCTGCACGAAACCATCCCCAAGAGTCACACCATATACCTGAGAGCATTGTCCAAATGCTTCTTGAACTCTGTCAGGCTTGGTGCTGTGACCACTGCCCTGGGGAGCCTGTTCAGTGCCCAATCACCCTCTGGGTGAAGAACATCTTTCTAATATCCAAGCTAAACCACCTCTGACACAACTTCAGGATGTTCCTTCGGGTCCTGTCACTGGTCACCACAGGGAAGAGTTCAGTATCTGCCCCTCTTCTTCTCCTCCTCAGGAAGTTGTAACTGCAATGAGGTCTCCCCTGAGTCTCCTCCAGGCTGCACAAAGTGGCCTCAGCCACTCATCATCCGGCTTCCCCTCTAGGCCTTTCACCATCTTTGTTGCCCTTGTTTGGACATTCTCTAATGGCTTAATATCTTTCTTATATTGCAGTGCCCAAAACTGCCCCAATATTCCAGGTGGACAGCAGAGTGGGGCAATCCCCTCACTTGCCCAGCTCGTGGTGCTTTGCCTGATGCCCCCTAGGACACAGTTGGCCCTGCTGGCTGCCAGGGCACTTCTGACTCATATTCAACTTGCCATCAACCAGCTGTGCCTCCCCCTGTACTGCTGCCACCTGGGCTGTTACTGCTTATCTGTGAAGTGCCACAGAGGTTAAGAACAGCTCGCAGCCTAAAGGATCTGTGATACTGGGGTGCCATGTGACCCCCCTCCCCTCCTCTGAACAACTGGTGGCATCAAGACCTTCCTGTAGCAGAAATGGTGTCAGTGTCCCTGTTGCTCATTTGCCTTGTTTCCACAGTGCTGATGTCTTTGCAGTGCTGACTAATTTCCACAACACTTAAGCCAATGATTTTTAAATGGTCTCTTGTGCTGTATGAGAAATGTATTTTTTATAGGACCCTTTCTGAAAGCAATGGTTTTTTACAGGCTCTGCTAGAGACTCTATCGCTTGCAGGCACTAACAAAGCATAGAAACTGATAATTGAGTAGATCACTTGAAACAAAATACCCCAGCAACAGCAATAGAGGCATTCAATTCTCCAAAAATATTAGAGCAGAGTGAGTGCCCTTTGTTTGATATAAACAGCAATAATTACAATCTGCTCTCCTGTGTGACCTACAGCAGGAGTGTATTGTCACTTGCAGAATAGAAATGATGACCTCAATCCAAACAGCCTAATGCAAATATCTTAGCCTAGATAGCTAGTTCTAAGCCAAACAAATTGTCATTGAGGCTGAAAAGTATTATATTTTAGCTTAAGTTTTTCCCATATAATCCCTGTTCTACTGACTGCCCTTTTGAAATGGGCAGAGTTAAGTAGGATTTTATTTCTTCTGCAGACATGTTTTATTTTGATTGCTGGATATTGCAGTTTTGGGTGTGTCTACTGAGGATTTCATGCATAAAATGAATGAGATTATCCTTAATAAAAGGAAACACTATTTTTGAGGCTGTAGTCTGGTGTTTTATGGGTGACATGACTTTTCATTAAAAGACCAAACTTAATATTAAACTTTTAATTATAGACTCAAGTCATCCATACAGTTAATCATGTACATAATATAATTTATTATTATATATATATGTTCTGTTGAAGGCATGGGCCCGCTGTAATGCTGTGAGCAGTGTACTTCACAAGTTGCAGTTTTGGTGAGGTGTTCTCATCAGCATATTCTGCATAGAAAAACACTTGCAAGGAATGTCTAAATCACAATGGCACATAATTATCTAAAATATATATATATACATGATACTTGTGCTTTGTTTCTTTTTTCATTATGCATCTTTATGCCTTATAAGGGTTATAACATCAAGAAGGAAACCATGATCCAATATCCTAAGCTTTCTCGTAGATGTACTGAAATTCAAACTGCATGTGAAAAACCCAAAGTGACAGATGATTTTTTAGGGAATAAGGACACTCAAAAATGAATATTGTCACCAAGTAGAACTTTTAACACCCCATAAATGCATCACATAACACATACCTACAGAGTAAGTGCCCAAATACTTGAAAGATGGAGCAATAAGTGCTGTCAAGACAGGGAACTTGATAATCTGCTCTTGCAATCTTTCTACTCTCTTCAAGGCTCTCTGGGTAATTAATGTGTTGTTTTTGTATGAACACGATCTTGTAATCAGTATCTCTGAAGTCTACTGTAGTGTGATAAAGCCTCAAAGGGTTTGCTTTTTTCTTGTGGATTTCATTATGTTAAATAACGTGCTGTTAGATGAAGTCTTATCTTCTGAATTTTAAACTTAGAGTTGTTCCTCTTAGCCTATCAGAAATTAATGAATTTTTGTAGAATGGATCTTCCTGACTGAACAAAGCAATATGTGTTAAAACTAGCAAAGTCTTGCTTGCCTTGAAACAATGGAAAATGACAGTTCCTTTTATAACTATTTAGCCTTGACAACTCATGCTGTTCTGTCACAGGACTTTGATGTTTTACATGAATTCCCAGCTTCTGGACTCATGTGTTTTCATTCTACTCAACTTTCATTTGAAAATTAATTTCTAGCCCTTGTTATTACAGACATTTGTTGGGAAAAGAAGTAAGTCTGCTCTACAGGATAACCAGCCTGTGCCAAGAAGCAAAAGGAAAACATTATTCAAGTTTTATTTGTTTAAAATATTTTATCTTTTGCAATTTTCTGTTTCTTTAAGACTAGGTTCATTGCTCTATCTCAGTAGAGCTTGACAGCTTTGACATTTTTAATGAAAAGTCAGCATGTGTCTATCTCGGTAGCAGGAGAAAAGGAGAAATACATTTTTTTGGGGTGCATTTCTACATCTTTCAACAGGAGGAATCCTTTTTCTTCTGTGTTAATATCTACCTTGAGAAATCAGCTAAGGAACTAATATCACTTGTAATTTGGACCTGTCTGATTGAGGGAATATTTGTCTATAAACAAATAAGCAGAGAAACCTCCATAGACACTTATAGATGCTCCTGGGGATTTTTAGTAACCAAAGTAATAGATCAGAAAATGTTTTAGTGAAAATTTGTCTTCAAAACTCTGATTTTTTTTCCTTAGCTTGCTGAAACTGCTTAGTGGTTTCCTGTCAGCCAGTTTTCCTCACCCCCCATTCTTTTCTCAATGTCTCAGTTACAGTGTAACAGAAAGCCCGGTTTGTTTGTACAATGAAACCTGAATTCCCCAGATAATTTATTCTTGGAAATGGTGATGTCTGGCACAGCTAGGGAGAGCAAGACTTTTTGTTCTGGCTGCAGCAGGTACAAAGGGCATGCGTGGCAGCCTTGTTATTGGTTACACATAAAGGGAAGCTGTGTTTCCGTGGGCACGAGAGGCTGTAAGACCACCAGGGGCCATCTGAGCAACTAATGACCGCCAAGTATTTGCTCAATCATTCATTGCACTGTGAGATAGGTAAGCAGAGATCCTTTTCAGCCAATCTGCAGAAATATTAGGGGTTGTGCTCTTTCTCTAGGACCTCCTGTGCTCAGAAGATCAGTTCTCATCATGGGGTTTTATTCCTTTGGCTGGAAAGGATTATTGCCTTGATGAAGCTCACTTAAATAACAAGAAAGATGGAGGTACAACAGCTGCTACTGACAAATGCCTCTGAAGCCCGTGCAGCTATTCTGTCAGATCTCTGCTTTGGCTTTGCTGTTATATTGTACAATATTGCTGAGCTTCAGAGTGTCTTTCACACACCTCCATATGGTATTGTAAAGTGAAGTCCATAAAGGAACAGACTGCGCCGTTTCTAACAACTTCACTAAACTCAATGCAAGAAATGTTTCCTTCCCATAACAATGACCTTTAAATGTTAACCAGCTAAAAAAATAACATTGTCCTTTTTAAAAAAGGGGGAAATGTAATTCCTGCTGCTTGATTGTGCTACAGAATAACCGTTTTTGTGTTGTGGGGCCCAATTCCTTTGCATTAAGCTTACAACAGTGTAATGCATGATTAGAAGGAATTTATTCCTAATTTATGCCAGTATGAAAGAAGGCTTTTAATTTCCCTAAGAGCTATTTCTGTTGTCAGTCTTTTAAAACTCACAGTCACATTAAATTATATTTCTAGTGTATTGTTCTTAAAACCAGTGCAGAGGTGGTGTTATCTGACTGCCATTTATATGTATTTATATATATACATAGAAATTAAAAATCACTACATTCCAACTGCCTTCTTTTATTTTCACCTTTTAAACTGACTGAGCCAGCTGTGCCCTTTGGGGTCTATAAGAATGAATCATTTTTATTATTTTTGCTTTCTTAGACAGTAATTACAGGGTAGTGTGCTGTCTCTAGTTTTTAATATTGTGGTGCCATTTTAATCCATGGTGCAACACCATTAACTTCAGCAGAGTTACACTAGCAATGAATTTGTCCCCAGGAGGCTTTTCCAAATGTTCAGTTCTTTCTTCATGATTACCCAGAGGAATGGAGAAGAAGAAGGCAAGACAGAGGATCCTTTGATATGAGGAATGTAGTTCAAAGTGAAGTCTTGTTTCTGCTGTTCATGGTGCTCCATATGTTCCTCATTTGGGGTGGAGGTGGGTTAGACACCCCGAGGCACGCATGCTGGGGCTGAAGGGCAAGCAGAAGTTTTTACATAGCACATCTGGTGCACAGGTTATGTTCTTTCCCAAACATAGGTACCATGCAAATGGGAGGGAAAAAAAAGAAAAAAAAAAAAGAAAAAAAAAGTAAAGAAAAGAAAGAAGATAAAAAAGTGGGAGGAATATTCAGACACTTAAATTGTACTTCTGTGGAACTGCTTGAAAGTCAGAAAATGGAGTAGCCAAACGCCAAGATACCAAACTCATCATAATCGTCAGGCTGTCTAAACTCCAACTCAGATGCTTTTTAGATGTCAAGTAATCCTGCAAGTGGGGATGTATGAATCAGTGCTACCACGAATTGCCTATTGTTAAGATAGTTGCAAAATATAAAGAAGGTACTTGCAGAAGTTTCTAGCACTGGATTTTATTCATACTCAATTTTCTTTTACAGTTTAATTTTAGTTTGGGCTCATTTCTCATGTTCATATCCAGTCTAAAACATTCAAACCTCCTGCAGTGTGGAAACACCAACTTGTAAATTAAATACAAATTAGTAGCACCCAGCTGAGTTTGGAAGGGGAATTAAGAGAATTTCCTCTTTGCTGTCAGGGAGCAGAGAGGGACAGCAGCCAACAGGTCGGTGGGGTAGGGGCCCATTCCACAGCCCCCAGGGCTGCCTGCAGTTGGCAGCTGGCAGAGCTCAGAGGGGCAGACAAGTTCGTGGGGACTACAGAAGTCCAAGACAAGCCAGAAATTGAGGTCAGCCTGTGGGTCAGTGCCCAGATGAACAGGGTGCATGGCCAGGCACAACACAGCTGGGTCTGCAGCGCCGGGCAGGGCCCCAGGGCCTCCATGGCTGGGGCAGGGGGGCCAGGGCTGGTCACGGCAATTAAGGGCTGTCAGTGCATTCAGGGCCCTGACATGCACATCTGGTAACAATTGCTGTTGTGTTTAAATCAGAAACTCAGATCCTTGCAAAACCCAGGATCTAGCAGGAGGAAGTGGTTATGCCTTTCAGCAAAGGTCTAGCATTTCTCCTGGGTTGGGCAGCTGACGCAGTTTGCCTGTTGCACTCCAATCAGTTGCCTCGGATATGAAGTCAAAATTCAACCTCTAAAGAGTCTCCTGTTTTACTCCCAGAGTCTCCCTTTCCCAAATGGTGACATTTCCTGGGCACTGGAAGCTCCTGTGTCCTCTCTGAAGCCCACGTCTGAAACCTACTGTTGGTGTCAGCCCTGCAGGTAGATGTGCCCTGAGGCCCCGCTCATGCCCATCCTCCTATGTCTGTGCAGTGTGTGAGCACATGTTCAGGTTCTGCTAAAACAGAACAGCTTTTCAGTGTTTTATTTCTTCTCAAGGCTGAGGTCAGTGCTCAGTCTCCATTAGATGTAATGCTCTCTCCATTAGATACTAAACATGGCTCTCCCCAAATGGTTTTACCAAGAAGCTGTTAGCACAGACATTTGTCTCCCTTCTTTTCCTTCTCTTTGAATGTAAGGAAAGTTGCTGAATGTTCTCTGCAGTTCCCCTTAAGTTTAAGGGCCATTAGAGACAGTGAAGGCTGAACTATATACCAACTTTTTACTAATTCAAATTTGGAGCATCTTTTTAATGTGAAGCAACTTTTTTAAAAAATTGTAGACCAGAATTTTCCAGAGCTGCCAATCTGAGCACACTGAGACCACACTGTGCTACAATGAAATAAGTTGTAAGTGAATTAGCTGAGCTGCAGAGAAGCCTGCAGGATTTTGCAAAGCTGGACTGAGCAGTCTACTCCCTGTTCTGACATTGGCTTGTCACTGCTGTGCTCTCCTCTGTGCATTGCTGTTGTTGTCCCGTGCTCTACACAAAACCTGGAAACCCTATGGACAAGGATTATCTTTTCATTTTATGTCTGTGCTGTGCTGAGGCTGGGTTCTAGTATGGGGGTCTAGGTCACCACTGCTTTGAGCAGTCATAACTCTCCCTCCTGTTACTAAATTAGGACTTGAGATCATTCTTTCCAGCAGATAAGGGTTCCTAATCTTTCAGGAGATTATGTTGTGGCTGCCACCCCTCTGCATCCCCTCCTGCCCTCCCGGGGACCTCTGCCTCAGCTGTCAAGGCACACTGTCCTTGAGTGCCCCAGTGCTGCTCTAATTCCTTCTCCATCTTTGCCCTGGACTCCTGCAGCAGTTTCCTTTCCTGGAACCTTTCCGCTGTGCCACTGGTCCCACGGCCCTGCTCATCCTCCCAAGTTCAGGTCTCTCTTCACCACTTCTTGAGTTGTTACTGCTTCTTCCCCATCCCCACACCAACTGCAGAGCTGTGCTGTGAGGGAAACCAGCTGCTTAGCATGACAGTAGTCAGCTGAACTTTCTGGTGCTGGTTGGGAACCAGAGCAGAAGAACATGCTGACTACTCAGTAGTCTAAACTCAAAAAATATAGAGATATTATCATGGCAAATTCAAAGTTCTATGGAAGGTCAGTAAAAAGAAGCTCAGAAAATCTCACATGTAAATAAAAACCACATGGTAATTTTTGGTGATACACTGAATATGATTGTTTCTTATTATGCTATGGTTGCTCATCTTAAGAATAATACACAGTTATTTTCTTGGTCTTAAATGGTGGTGTGGGGATATCACAAACTTCCCAAATAAAAACTTTAATTAAAAAGCAAACGTTAATCTCCAAGCAGTAGCATCTGCAGCATATTGCAAGATAAGACTTCACCAACCTGAAGAACTAAGCAAGATTCTAATTAAATCGGGGGGGGAATGATGAACTAGATATATGTTTTATTTAAGGATGGCAGTTACATAAGATATCAAAGATCTCGCAGTTGCTATCTGATGGGAAATGTTGCTGCCAAATCTCATAGATGATTTCCAGGGAGAGAAATCCTTGTTCCACTGGTTCCAAGTACTGTTATGGTTTTTCCTTCTGTAGGGTCAGGGCTTTGCAGTGGCTCTCCCTTTGACTCGGAAGTCCCATTGATCTTCTTGAAAGCTGCAGATGATCCACTAATGAAGCAACGTGACCCCATGGTCTGAGGAACCACTGCACTGAGAGTGCTGCCATCTCTTCAGCCAGGAACCAATGCAAAGTCCTGACTATTTATGGTTATTAAAGGTCCCAGAGCACCTTTTGAAAATTAAGGCTCTTAATCCTTGTATGCGGGCCAAAATCTATTTTCAGTGATGCCACTCTGGCTATCAGCATTTCCTGTATTGTTCCAGATGGAGATAGTGTTGGCCATTGCATCCTGTTCCAAGCTGCGTGCTGGGCTCCTCTCTGGTTTGGAACAGCTGATATTTTCCAGAGACACCATGCTGCACTGATGTGTGAAGGGATCTCTATGTATCCCGCCTTGTCTCACAGGAATGGAATGAGGATTAATCAATTATGACTGAATCATGATTCCAGTGAAGTCAAAAGAGGGGTTTTTTTCCATTGGCATCAGGGGGCCAGGGCTGGTTTCTGTGTGGATATTATTTTTTTGAGATACCTGCATGTAAAAACAATGGAAAATGCAAAGCATTACCTTGTTGAAGGTCTCTGTGTAGTGAGATACTCCTTTAGCTGGAGAGGAAAATGCATTTTAATGGCTGTTTCCTCGAGAGTTTAGTTATTTGTCACAACAAGCGTTATTGCGCTGGAGGAAATTCCGGTTCACTGAGTGTGGCTTTAAGCATGTGGTGCTGCTTGGCTGGCATTTGTGGCTTTACATATCCTATACATTCAAAACATGCTTTGTTACGCTTCCAGGGCTGGCTCCTGCTCTTTTCCCAGAACAGCTTATGCTGAGGAATTGTATCTCAAAAGCCATGTTCTTAAAACCATCAACAGTTCAGCTTTAAGTACTGGAAGAAAGTTGAATACTGAGTAACAATAGCTGCAGGTTATTCTCTTTGACCAAATGTTAATTATTCTGGGCAAACAAACAGGAGCTAAAAAAGCAACTCTGGCTAGATTTTTGTTGCTTAGATCTTCTGCCACATGCCACTTATGATGTCACATTTAAAATTGTAAATCAATGTACAAGTTGGACTAATGATATCACTGAAAAACATTTTTGCAGGGTCACCTAACTTCTCGCATGCAAACATAATAATAGTACATCTCTCATGCAAATATAGGAAAGAGTGGTCATGAACTATTTTGGGAAGAGGTACTCACCAGATGGACATAGAGAGAATATTCAGTCAGCCCCAGAGAAGCAGAAGAACAGTAATAAATATTATTAAAGGTGGTATAGATGAAGATTAGCCTATTCCTGCAGGAAAACTATCAAATTAAACTTAGAAAAATGTTGGTACATTCACAATATAAGCCATGTACACTTCTGCAAAGGAACAATAAATGAAAATTAGAGGATATGTGTCATCCATACTTTATAGTGTTGACTTCATTTTCTAAAGTATGTAGAAAAGGTTTTGTATATTGCCATTTCTCTGTTGGCTAAAGATTAAATTAAAACAAAACACAGCTCAAAGCTTTTCTGGAAGTTGTAAGTGTTCTGCCCCTCTTTTCACTGAGTCCCATGGTGTTAAACTGAATGGTGTTACTGAGTGTTTGGTATCATCTCCCATGGCAGAGCACAGGGATCCCTGCCCTGGCTCCAAAGCCCAAACTGATCTTTGGATGGAAAACTTATTATAATATTGTGCATGGCTGCTGCTGCCTGCCATCCTTTCAGTGCTTCTAAACCCAGGTAAGGACTCTGGATCTAGAGAACACTACTCCAGGTGCTTGAGCTGCAAACATGTCCCTAAAATGTTGGGTTGTTTTTTCCAATATTTGCATTGACTGGAAGTTTTGTTCTGATTTTTCAAAGAATATGGATTTTATAGACACCCCCCTCCCCAAGGACTATGAAAATTCCCCAGAAAGGTGGAATCTGTGTTTACCATTAAATATGGGCACTTTATAGCTTCTATTAACTAGAATTATGCAAGATTGAATTTAAAAGTGTTAACAATAGATACTTTCTGAGAAGTAAAATACGGAGCTGAAAGAGAAAAAATATTATGTTTATTCAGCTGATTGCTAGTTTTGTATTTTGCTATCCAAATATTGCTGCAGAACAAAGCTATATTGGGTAGAATTAGGAATGCAGAAGCTCTCTTTGCACTGCTTTTATCTAGAGAAGACAAGCAGCCCAACTTGCCACCCACTAGATTCCTTCAAAATGCTTGTCCTCATCAAAGTATTCCTGGGACCTCTTTTGTGGAAGCTGTATTCCTGTTGCTCTTTTGTCAAATACCAAGACATAAGGACTGGTATAAGTCAAGGTCTTTAACTTTGTTTGAAAGTGATATAAATTAAGACCAGGAGGGTTGGTGTTGTTTGTTTGGGTTTTTGTTTTGTTTCTTTTCTTTTCTAATGCATTTTGGAAGCATAAAATATTAGCCTACTTCTTAAATACACCTTAATTGCTTTCCATAAGACAGTGAAAGACACAAGGTGAAAACCTCAACACTTTTTTCTGAGAAGAGTGCAAAATACAGCTTTTGTAGTAACAAACAGTTTCCTTCACAAATCAAAGTCATTCCTGTCTATGAAAAACACCCATAGCTGGTGTCCTGGACTCTTCCAGCTTCCAATCTCTGAGCCAAGTCTTGCTTCTATGAATTCAAGGCAATTTCTACAATGGCAGGAGAGAAATCTTTTGCTTTGTTGCTACTCATGTCCTTCCAAGCTTTAGTGAGAAGTTTGAGGTGCTCACCACTATACCTCAACCATCAGGTTTTGTAAATAGGCTTGAAATCCCACATGGCTTCATTCCCACTTGGCACTCTGTTGGTACTGCTCAGTCCTCTCAGAATTCATCCAGGCAAAAGATCCAGGTGCCTCAGCCCACAAGGAAATATATAAACCTTTATCTGGGCTTTGGGCATTCATGTAAATGAGTCAGACCTCAGGTGTAGCCAGGGAAATGTCTTCCTTTTCCAGCAGGGCAAGAAAGGAGCTGATTAAGGGGCAAAGTCCATTGATGAGCAAACTCTTAAAAAGCAGAAAGAATGAAGTATTTTGCACCAGCCTGAGGGATGAATTCCTGCAAGCAACCAAGGCAAACACTTCTGGAGAACTAAAATGTTCCAAAAATGTCTAGCCCCAGCCTTTCCCCCTCCCTCCTGTTTTACATGGGAATCGTGTTTTTTGGGGAGAGAGAGGGTGTGGACATAGTGGAGAGTGACCCTTAAGGGAGGGAGCTGGGGATAGAGACCTGCCTCCTGGGAGAAGGCCAGAGGGGAAGTAGGGTGACTTGGAGGAGGACAGGCTGAAAAAAGAAAAAAAAAATCCCACATTTCTCACTAGAGTCTCTAGGAACATCCCACATTGCCTTCTCATTTCCTCCCCTGGCTCCTGCTGATCTGCCCTCCAGAGCAGCTGCTATGAGCCTGGGGGTGTCTTTTCCACCTCCTCCCTTCCCTCTCCCCCTAGCAGCACAACTCCCTTGCCCAGCTCTCCGACCCTCACCATACGTTGTTCACGTGCTGAGGAGCCCGACACAGTCAGCACGGCACAGTGGGCTCATTAAAAAGGCAGCCTTTAAAATGCCAGTCTGTGGTTGCTTGGAAATGAAATCCAACTTCAGTATTATTTTCGAGCTCAGATTTTTGAATCCAGAATTCCATGTGACGGAAGAGATGGGTATTTAAACAGATGTCTGCAATTTCTTTAAAAAATAGAGATTGAGTTACAGATGGTAGAAAGGGCCTGAGAATTAAAATCTCCTGAGCTACATGAAAATTTACATGTGAGAAAAATGTTTTGCTGGAATGTATGGTCATACAATTTGGCATGTTTGAAAAGCAAGCTTTTTTTCACCAAAAATGTGAATATCTTTTCCCTTCCTTATTATCTGCTTCCCTGCTAGTAGCCTTGGCTGTCACCACCATCGTGGCAGCCAAGTTGCAATATGAGGGTCCTGTTTCTAACAGACAAGACATATACTTCTCTCCCTCTCCTTTCTCTTGTACAATTTGGCCTGCTAGGACCAACAATTTTGATCTGAATTAATTTAAAAGAAAACTAATCTACCCTATCTACATAACTGGTGCCTGATTGCTGTAACTTCCATTTTATGAATCCCAAATAAATGGAATTTTGTGATACAAGCCTGGAAGGAAACCAGAGTCATCATCTGTACTTGCAGATGAAATGGAATGTTTTTTTCTTCTTTTGAGATTTAAATAAGAAAATCACCAAAATAAACTTTGAGTGAAAAAGCTGATAACTTCCAAAGTACCATATGAAATGCAAAGCACTGCATATTGGAAGGGAAAAATGAGCACATTTGGTAAGTTTTTGAGGAGCAATTCGGGATCCAGCTCATCAGCTGGGAGACCTGTGCATGCCTGTGAGCAGCTATATGAAGAACTTTACTCATGCATATGTTCTCCACAAAAAAAAGCAATATTTGTGTGCATATGAAACAAGTACATAGACTTAAATACAAGCTGTAAGAGACTTACATGCAGTTCTCCTCACCTACTCTGCAGTCCCAGCCTGTCCACTGCCAAACCAGTTCAAATTAGCATGACACCAGAGCAGAGCAGCAAGACCCAGGTGAAAAAGGTGTCAGGTGAACAACCTTATTTACTTTACAGTGGAGTGCACATAATCAAAGTGTCTACATCAATGAAAACATTAAGAAGGACAATTGGGGTTATCTGTTTGTCTTACCTTGAAAGTACAAAGAAATAGGTCTGTTAAGGGAACAAGGTCTGCTCCAAGTGTGGGACTGCAATCCCACAAATGTTCAGGGTCGGTGTGCACTCCTGTGTCCCAGGCTAGATTTCTAGTAGACCAAAGTACAAAGGATGCGTAGAGGATCTATCCCAAATTGTGTATTAATGCTGACAGATGTTCTCTGACTACACCAGTATTATTAGAAACTCATCACCTCTTACAATTTTGTAGCCTTCAACACTGTGCTGGGTACTCACATTCAGGGCTGCAGTCCTGTGGTGGCTGTAGGGCATTGCTCTGGTTATGCTGATTTTCTTTACATGTCTATGTCTCCTTTCTCTAAAATCTTATTTAATATTATTTTTGGTTAGCTGTATTTACCTTCATTGAGAAGGCAGCACATACCACAGTGTGACAACGACAGCTCATATCACAGTGTGACAAGACAGCTCTTTGCATTTACAGAAACATCTGCTTTGAACTGGTACTCAAGTATTTCACAGGTCAACTCTTTGAAAGTGAGGTAGAAACTGTGTGTGGACCTTCTGTGACTCCAGTGAGACAGGTACTTCCTGGCACTAAGCAATTACAAGAATAAACTGAAAGAATAATAAGAGAAAATTCAACCTACTGTTTTAAAGATGATTGACAAAATGCTTTTAAATTAGTTTCTCCCTTTTTTCCTTTTAAAAATACAGAAAATAGTCCTATTATTTTGGCTTATTTCTGAAGGAGGCTGGAAAGAAAAACTTTTTTTCCCTAGAAATTACATGACTTGCTGGAGGATTTGTTGAAGGTCTCAGATGTCTGTTATGAGCTCTGACATTTTAATTGAAAGGACAAATGTGTTGGTTTTTTTAAGCAAATAAATATTTTCTGCTAATTGTTTATTAGATATCACCTTAAGTTGGTTTTAACAACAGATATTGTAAATCAGAGCATTTTCAACAGTCTGATTTAAAATACTTTCTTTTCTCAGTTGCTCATCTTTAAAATTTTATATCTAGTGATATTATAATTACATTAGTTCTCCATTTTTCAGGAGATTTTGAAAACTAATTTTCTGTTTCAAATGTAAAAATCAAGAGTTCCCCAAAGCTTTTTTTGGTTGAACTCCTGGATAACATTTAAAGCTAGAAAATGGTTGGTTAATTGTCAAAGGGGGAAAATGGCACAGTTCTGTTGGAGTAAAAAAATGCAGATTTCATCAATCTACACAGAAAAAGGAGAAAATCACAGTATTGAACATTTTATTTAATACTATCTGCCATGGGAAATAGGGAGAAGACTATCTTGAAGCATAATAGTTGAAAAAGACTAAACGGCAAGTTTTCTGAAATAAAATTATATCTAAAATAAAATAGAGCAGCAAAAGACAACAATAGTGAAAGCCAAACAAAAGGAGAGAACAGAAACACTGAGAGGAAGAGCCCAGTGAGCTCTTTGCTCTTCAGAATGCAGGCTGGGTACATACTCCCGATTGTTAGATCAGCTTTCTGAAAAGAATATTCACCTTGTATCTAGGAATCAAAAAATTATATCTTTAGGAGGCCTGTGGGAATAGGAGAAATTTCTCATCTAAAGAAGTTATATCCACTTACAGAGTGTGGATATTTTTATTGCTCAGCTTGAATCCTACCAAGGGATCCTGTGCCTTCAGTATTTTGAGTCTTCCTAACCGTGCCACAGTAATAAGAGCACGCTTGTGAATACTAAATGAGGACTGAATTACCATCATGTACACATCCTGCATCTGAGCCAAATCGGAAATGAAATATCATGTCACATATGAAAGCATAGGAACTGATTAATTCTGATAGCATATTTATAGTTCTCATTTACAGAGGACTGAAAATACTTTAAACAACTGGAATACTAAATTATACAACAATAATGTAAATCAATAGGAACTATACACAAATTAGGACTTTGATGGTGGAGAGGTTAAAGATGGAATTGTCTGTAGAGCAATTGCTTCATTTGATATTAATTATGTTAAATGGTTTACACGAGATCTGGGCCTTACTCAAATCCATGGCTCTTTTACCACTGACTTAAATTGAGGGCAGGACTTCATCCTCTTTTTGGCAGAGAAAAGAGGACAACAACAGTGTGCCACACTTCGGAAAGAGCAATATCTCATCCATTTGGAAGAATAGAGGGAATTTCAGGTGAAGGGAGTGCACTTACAGGAACCCAAATATGAGCAGAACATTAACTTGCTGTCTGCCAGACCAAATGTCTCAGGGTACTCGAGAAATGGGACCATAATTGTGTCTCTTCTAGAAGACAGTTGTAAAAAGAGCATAAATGAAATGGGAAGGCCTTCGGAACAATGTACGAACTCTTGTATCATGTGAATTTCACAGCCAATTAGAATTCCATAAGCTTAAGCTTTATTTTTATAACCGGGGTTGAAAATACACTCTTGAATACAAAATTGGAAAAGATTAAAAAATTAGAAAATGCTAAGGCAACTGCCATTCCAATTTCCAATTTTCATCTCATCATGACACATATAATAAGTGTGTTATCCCATTTTGATCCAATTCCCTTAGATACTTGTAAGTCACGTGCAGCACTGGTTCATAAAACACAGCTTTTGGATACTCACCAAAATGAGCTAATTAATCAGAGAGGACCAAGACAATTCCTGTCTGATGAATGGAGTGTGTAATTTAACAAAATGAGGTAAATGGTGTAAAAACAGTGGGAAAAAATGCTCGAATTCATGGTGAGAGTTTTTTCCACAAGATTGCTAGGCTGCTGTTTTTTCCCTTCAGAGAATACTACCCTGCACTGTTTCTCCTAGAAGAGAGGAATGGTCACATCAAAGCCATATTCAAGGATGCAGGCCATCATGAATACAGAAGGATTGTCACTTTTTTGTGATTATCCCAGAGTGTGATTATTCCCAGAAAAGGAAACTCACCTTCAGATGGCAGAACAGGACATGGGAAGTGTTTTGACATCAGTGATTAGGTAAGGAGTTAGAAGTCCTTCAATATCCACAGTAGCCATCTGACCATGGTAAAGAGAGCAGATATGTTTGAGAGGTGTCATCCCACAGCCTTTTGAAAATGTCTGTGTAATTCACCTTGCTTTTTTTTTTTCCTCATGACATAGAGTTTATTTGAGTGTATGGGATTGATGTTCCGTTTTGGTGTTCCAGACATTGGGAAATAGTTGTCTGTCATAGTGGGAGACAGTTTCATTGTCCATAGCTGGAAAGTTTTAGGTTGCTGGCCAAGTTTTCCATTGAGAACTCCCATGAGTTCCCCAGGTAATACTGAGGACAATCCCAGTTATTGCACACAAAGTTAAAGCGAGTGAACATGAAGTCTTGCCCACAATTTCTATGTTTTCTTGGAAAGAAAGGATAGACCTATGTGAGATTTGAAGAAAAAGGATGAAAATAATCACTCTCGATGGCAGGGTATTAATTATAACTTTGTGTGGGTGAAGTTAAAATTCTCTCTTATGTGTGAATTGGGCATCTTTTCTCCACGAAAGAATAAGTGTGTCTGTGTAGCATAGTCCCACAAACACCCGAACAAGCAGGTCCATGGCTCTGCTATGGATTTGTCTCCTGTGATTGCTGGTCAGATGTCAGTGTCACCCTCATAGCTGGGTGACACGGCTCTTCCACACGAGTGCAATTTTTCCTTCCATGGACAGGAATCATCACTCTCTTCATTTTCATGAGACCTACATGTTTTTGTGACGGTATTTGGCACAGATTTGGGGCGGGGCTGTGGAGGGCCAAGTCGTCGCGAGGAGATTCACCCTTCTGGGCAGAGCAGCAGGGTGCTGGCGGGGTGTGAGACCCACACTTGGGCTGTGGGGCTGGGTCTGACAGGGCCAGTGCCTAAATGGGGCTGACACGGTCCCGTGGCTCGCAGGCTCCGCACTCACGGCCCCCATGCCCCGCATCGCCCTGGGAACGCGGACTCGGAGCGTGAAACAACCCGGGGAGGACGTGACAGTGCGAAAGAATCGCCTGCCCGTGTTTCACCGTGCATCCCTCGGCGTGGCATCCCCTCGAGTCGGACGGGCATCCCGGGACCCGCGCCCTGCCCGCGCCGCGGGGGCCGCCCTCGGGGCTCTCCCGGTGCGGGACAGCCGGACACACACAACTAGTCCCGGGCGTGGGCTCACCCCTCTGGCCGCTGGGGCTCCACGGCCGCGGGCGTGGCCGACTGGGGACACCCCTACAACTTCACCCGAAGTTTTCTGGCTGCCCCGTCCCCCCCCCCGTCAGGTC
>VYXB01008938.1:964415-1048648 GCA_013397135.1 Pachyramphus minor | reverse complement strand
CCCGGCCCCGCCGCAGGTGCGCTCGGCGGGCGCGGAGCGTGGGAGAGCCCCGGGAGCGCTCCCCAGAACCGGCGTTTTGTAACGTAATTAATCATTGACGCCCGCCCCGGAGCGGGCTCCTGGCCGAGCCGCCGGCGGAGGGAGAGCACCGCCGGCACGTTACCGGCGGCGAAATCCCCGCTGGAATGAACGGGGAGGAGCTCGGGAGGTCGCGGAACGGGGGGCTGGAACGGGGGCCAGGGGTCTGGTCCCTCGCCGGGAAGCTGCGGGATGTGTAGCGAGTTCATTGTCAGATGTTTCACTCGCGCTGGTTCAGCGAGAGCTCTGGCCGCTGGAGGCACGCGATAAACTTGCCTGAATTGTGCCAGTTGTTCCCTAATTTGCGTAAATATTTTCCCCCTTGTTTGTTTTTTTTAACATGCCAGAAGTCCCTGACCACATGTGGTGGCCTCTTGGAGAATTCAGCTTGATCTTTCCAGAAATCAGCCCGGCGTTTTTCCTATCCTCTAAGTTGTATGAGGGGAAAAAAGCTAAATGCTGGCATTAGGGCAGTTTGTGAACTAAATATCCGGAAACATAGGTTAAGGTTGTGCTTTAATCTTGAACTATATATAGGTTTGAGATTCTCTCGACCAGAATGTCTTGGAGATTTCCAAACCCACACATTTCATTTACTTTATTTTTATCCTATTATGTTCTCTCACACCTTTTCCTTGCCTCTCCTCACCCCCCTGTGGCAAGGAATTGTTCTCCAGTTTCTGAGCTTACTCCCGCTGCTTCCAACTATTCAAATTCCCACTATAAATATGTTTATTTTTGTCAAAGGATATAATTCGAGACTATATGGATAAATAATGAATTAAAATGGCATGCATGTGTCTGAATTTGATACCCAGGAATACTGAATGAAAGTACAGGGGCAGAAGGAGAAACAGGATCTAAGTAAGTATCTCCTTGTGTTTCACTTAAGGATTACAAGGGGCTCATCTTCTTAATTATGTAAACTTTCACTGGAAAATAAAACAGAAACTGACCTTGTGGTTAGAGAAAGAAGCATCAAAACCTGTGTGGAGAAGCACTGCCCTGCTTAGTGCAGGATGGTCAGAAACAGCCATCCATGGGAAACTTGCTTCTGTCACTGTCTGGATGTCTCTCAATGCAAATATTTTTGTTGTCATTTTTAACTGTTTCCATACTGGTAGATCAGTTTAGCTGTGGCTTGGAGAAAATTGAGTGGAAGACTGAAGTGGTCCCCCATCCCCTTCTGTCAGGCAGTTGTAGCCCTGGGCTCAGTGTGGTCCTGCTCTGCCTCCAGAGCTGTTCAGGCTGCGAAGGACTTGAAGGCTTTTAAGAGCTCTGGGTGTGCTCCTGTCTGTGCTGCTCCATGTTGGGTCATGCAGACTTGTACAGGGAGCAGGCACATCCAGCAGCCTGGTTCAATACCCTGATTTGATGTGTTTCACTTGAAGTAAGTTATTTCAGTCTTACCCTGTGCATGTGAGATCAAGCTTCCAGCATCATTCATTCCCTGGGTTTCAGCGTGGGTTGTACACACTCATACACTCTGTACAGAGTGAAGACAAGGTGTTTTTTGAATATACATTTTTTCAGTGTCTCATGTCATTGTCTTGCTGTTCACCTTTCTGACACTGAGAACCTGAAAGTGTGTTTGTGATAGCATTACTGCAGCTATGGGTTAGCACACATGACACAGGAACCCCCCAGTTTTCCTTGCAGTTCCATCTGTGCTGGTAAATCCTTCGCCTCTGCATGCTCTAGCTTTTCCCTCTGTGAAACGGGCACCTCTGTACTCTCCTGTCTTTGTGAAGCAGGTTGTGGTTAGAGCACAGAGCTCAATCTTCCTTACTTGAAAGAATATATTTTGGCTCAGGAATTCCAGTGGGATTTGCTTCCTCGGCACATTTTGGTGTCACATGTGGGGCATTTTCTCATAGAAATTGTGGCAGCAACTTGATTCTTAGTTCTTAAAATATTTTTTCTTTTACTTCCCCCCTTTTTTTTTTCCTAGGGGTGACCATTGCTAATGATTCATTTAAATGCTGCCTATGGATTTGGCAGTGACTGATGGTGCTATGAAACCTGATATAGCTACTTGAGCTCAGCAAAGCAAAGCTATTTAAATTGCTTATTAGCTGTGAGCTGAGCTATTTAAAATGTTGGTTTAGTTCGACTTACTAGGCAGCAAGCTAGTTTCAAGTTTTACAAAAGTAATTTACATGTTTATAAAACTCTAATGCCTGTAATACAGGGGATATGAAAACAATGTTGTAAAAAACTGTCCAGGAAAAAAAAAATCTGCTTCAGTGCCTATTAAAGTCAATGTGAAGGTTCTGCTGACTGAAAACCATTGTATATTGTCAAGCCACTGTTAAGGGTATCACTGGACAAATGTGTACTTTGAAGGGAACAAATCTGTTCCTAAATCACCACTTTCTTCTACCCAGCATATCTGATAGCTGCTGTTACCTCAATGGTCTCAGAGCTTAAACTTTTGCTATTTGAAAACTGCAGTGTTACACATTTCCAGCTGTCGAAATCTTTGTCTGAAAATACCACCTGCCTTGTCTTTTGGTGTTGCAAGCCAAAGGCTATCACAGTCAAGAAAGTGGCTCTGATGTTAGTGAGCTGTACCTACTCATCTAATAGTTTGACCTCAATTTAAGCAGTCTAAGCTAAATATACAGTTATAAAGATGCTTGAAGTTTAGGTCTTAGCTGATTTAAGGAGGTATTGGGTAGCACTTCATCTGTGTTTAAATTATTTTACTATTTTCATTTCTTTAGTAACTTTGTATTTCCTTATCTGTCCATTACAAAATGTTTCTTGTTATGAGGTGTGTGACAAGTATCTACTTTAGATTAGACCTGTAAATCACTTCACTTATGCTGAAGCTGTTATTTATATTATCTGTTGGATTAAAACTCAAATCAATGTAAATACCCTCTAGCAATAAAATTGAATTTTAGATATGTTTTATAAATCATATAAAACTGAAAATGAGGCCTCTGACTGTTAGAAATTGTAGAAAGCTGTACAACCATGTAGAAGTGTGTGCTGTACAGGTTAATGAAGAACTAGCTCACAGCACACATTTCTTTTGGCTGACATGAGATGGCTTCTCTCTGCTGCTTCCTCAGGGGCTAAAGTGATAAATTAGTCCCCTCCAGCTGGGATCTGTCCATACCTCCCCCAGGTGGGCTTTGAGCCCACCACCAGGAAGGTAGGAAAAGATGATTTTCCAAGCCTAGGTCAAGCAATGAAGTAACCTCATCTTAAGGTGACTGGACTCTGAAAAACACTCTGTTCTCCTTGTATTAATATTCATGGAAAGGTGCAATTGGGGGTATATTACTGAAGGCATGTTTAATGTTTTTATTATGCAGTGACATTTAAGAGATAAGGAAAGTCTGCCTTGCACTATCCCCTCCTGCTGTCAGCAGTAATGTCCATTGGCCAATATGTGGCTTTATTTAGGGAGTAAAAGGCAAACAAATGTGAGGATAAGGGAAGAAGGAAGCAGAAGATGTGATGAAGCTCATGTTATAGGAAGATGTTAATTTTGAAGGGTGTTCACTTTCCTGGTACCAGCAGTACTTTAGAAACCATGGTGATAAGCTTTGCCTGAGAAGCTCTGTGGCAGGGAATAGTGTGTTGTAGAGGAAATCCACCTTGGCTTTCGTCCAGCTCATGCTGAAATCCATGGGAGTCTTGCACCAGCTCCCTTCAAAGTTTGGCCAACCCATCTGTCTGTGAGGGAAGGGGGCATCTGGGGCCCTGGGAGTGGCACCTGGCTCTCATTGCAGTCCGGGGTCCCTCAAAGCAGGGCTGGGAGCAGCCTGTGCCCAAACACAGCTGAGTTGGTACTGTGAGCTCAGGGGCTCTTCTTTTGAGATTTTAAGGTCAGCAGCTTCAGTTCAATTCCTAGCATAGCTCAGGGGGGGCAGATTATATCAGGCATCATCCAACTGGTGGCAGTGGTGTTGTTGTTGAAGGAAAGGGGCTGAGATGTGATAGATGCTGCAGCTGTTTATCTCATGTTTTTTGAAGCAGCTGGCTGGGGGTGCTTGATTCTTCACATCCTTGGCTCCTTATGTAGGTATTCCCATTTTACAGAGTGAGTATAGAGTACAGAGAGGCTGCTGTTCTGATTTGGAGATTCTGGCATCTCTGTGTGCAGATGCAAGTGCCTGTACAAAATCCAGTGGAAAAGTCAAGTCCAGAGAACTTCAGTTCTGGAGCAGTATGTTTGATTCACTGAAATGCATGGGAAAGCTCTGTTGACCTCAACAGTACGTAGTCCCTTATTTATGTTGTTTGTTTGTCTTTAAATAAGGTTAGAGGGGCAGGGAGCTTGGTGGGGTGGGTAGAGGAAAAAAAAAAAAAGACCAAATAGCTAGATCCTCATGATTTGTGTGTGCTTAGGATTTTGGTGTGGTTGCATTCAAGTGAGTGAACAAACCTGCAGTGGAGTTTCATCCAAGTGACATTGTCTTCTCTCACAATTATGTGAGGAGTTCATAGCAGTGCAGGCAGATGCACATAACTGAATTTAGGCAAAAATCTGTGGGAATAAGCTCTGAGTAAAACATGGGATTGGGAGAAATTAAGAGGCAAGCTAATAAAAGAGAAAGAAATGATGGAGGGATGACTGACATGAAAGTAGATTACACTGACAGTAGATTATAAAAATATTGTAGGGTCTGCTACAGGTAAGTTTAGCAAATGACAACAGGAAAAATCTACCAGTACCACAACTGGTTTGAGTCCTGTACTGCAAATTTCTCTGACATTTGTTCATGTACAGTACACTGTAGAAAGAGTGAACACAAAGAAAACTCAGTGCTAAGAGAGTCATCATAGTCAATTTGCTTTCAGCTGCTAACTTAATTAATTGCCACTGTTAATTTGATTATCACTCGAGAAAAAATTTATAAATAAAATATTCTCTCCACAAAGTTGAGATGTCCCTCAAGTCCGTCTTTCTATTTGAAAAGAGAATGGTGAGTAGGTCTCCTGATAACAAGGGCATTATTTGAAATGTTAAAAAGAATTATTTGATGTTCAGTTCCTTGAAACTGAGAGTTTTTTAACTGATCCAAGATCTGACAAAGTGTCTTAAACTGTTCTTTCAAACATATTCCCAGTGTGACTGAAACAGGCAGAGAAGGGCAGTGAGTTTGCCGAGAACCCAAGAGCAAGGGCATCAGCCTGGTTTTGCATCTAGATTTCCTGCAGTGCTGTGTATTCATTTTATTCATTCATTTGGCTCTATTATTGCAGTGCCTAAGATAAATAGCCTCACCATGAACATACACTTAAGGACGCGTAAGAATTTTGAATCAGCTGTTGGTTTTCCTGTTGACTTTGTGATAGGGTGTGTGCAGAGTGGGAAAGTCCTCGCTCCTGAAGGCTGCTACATGTTCAAATCTCTGCCAGCTTTCACCTTGAATGCTGTCTATCACCTCTGTGCACTTTGTGCACCACAAATACAGCATGTGACTTGTTTATACTGTGATTTGGCCGTGGCTCTTTAGGATGTTAATGTGCTCAGGGAACGTATTTCAACTGCATTTCTCTGATAATTCAGCAGCACATTGTAAATAGCTGACAATCCTGTTATTAAACCTCAGAATGTGACAAGGGCACTGCCTTCAAACGAAGTGTGTTTAAGCTTGAGCATTAAAGAAGCACTTTTAATGGCAAGAGCAATTAGGCAGGGAACAGACAATTAGTATTGGGGAAGGTTGCTGCTGCGCCACAGCCACACATCACCCAGCACAGGTTAGGGACGGTGTGAGTAGGGGTTGTGTAATACACACTCATGCAAAATGTACAAGATGAGATTGGCTGATGCAGTTGATCTCTGATTATATTTTTGGTGACACATCCTAGCTGCTCTCTGCCTGTTTGCTAGAGAAATCTGCCCGCTGCTGCCGGCTTGGATGCTCTGTGCTTAGCTCATGTGTGACATTAGTAGCTGGATGCTTACTCCTCATTGACGTAGCAACTATTAGAGGCTATTGGACCCTCTTGCATCACTCTGAATTGCTTCGTAATGGGAATTTTGCCACCGGGGTCAGGATTAAAATAAAGATAATATTTTAAATAATTGATGATAGAGGTGTTTTAGGATTTATATTTAAAAAAATGGATGTTGCTGGCTGACATCAGCAAGCGGGACAGCCTGCTTAGTGACTCATAGGGGAGCAGGAGGCTCTGCTGTGTAGGTGTTCTAGGATTTGTGGGCTTCATGTTGGAGGCTGGCAAGACTGGGAGCTTTAGCTGCAAAACAACAGTGACTTTATCGTGGAGAAAGAGTGAGGAGATTTGAGACAGGGGAAAGAGGGAAAAGGGGGCCTGATGATAGAGGTGTGAGCAGCAGTGAGTGCTGTTTACTGTGCAAAGGCTGTTCCCTTCAGTGGCACTGCATCCTCCTTTCCTGCCTCCTCCACGCACTGATCTGATTTTATTTATTTGACGTGGCTTATCAAAATGCAAGATTGTAAGAATTCCTGAAGGGACAAACTGTTTCCTTTCCATCTGGAAGTTTCACTGCAGCCTACAGGATTTAGAAGCTTGAACCCTGCTGCAATTCAAAAAGAAATTTTCTGTAGAAGTTGTACTTTTCTACCTACGCATCAAGAGGCCAGGGAGAGCCCTCCAGAGCTGCCAGTGTTGTTCCCTGTTAGCATTTTCATAATAATAATAATAATACTCCTGCAACCACATTCTTATCAGGCAACATGTAGTACCTCAGTGCAGCAAGACAGCAAAGGCCTCTGTGGAATATGTTTAAAAATATGTAGCTAGCTTGTACTGAGTTGCTTCTGCTTGTACTGAGTCCTTGTGGACTGTGAAATAGTGCTGTACATGTACTTACTGAATAAATACTTCTTGTTTGCCTCTGCTTAACACTTTGCTGTAGATTCTCCTCAGATATGGAACTACTGTATTTTTTGAGGGGGGGATATAAAATTTTAATTTTACGTGGTGTTGAAGGGAAATGTTAGTTTTATATGTTGAGGTGTGACCATCTTTTTTTTGGTATTCATTACTTATTGTTTCATTCCTGGAAGAATTGCAGGTAGTGTAGCCAGAGCTGGGGAGTATTGAGCAACACTTTTGCTTTTGAAAACATGGTGCTTCAAGATGCACGATCTCCCCTCATATTAATTTCATTGCAGTGACTGACTCAGGTTCTCCACTGTTGGTGAGTTGCTCTGTAATCTGTAACAGCAACACTTTGTTGCCTTTGTTTCATTCCCTGCTTTTATCAGGCTTTTGTATTCAAATTTCACACTATGAATCTGTTGCACACATCTATAATATCTCCCTGCAGTTGTTTAAGTGGGAACATGTGATCTGTTTTGTGATGTTGAAAATTGTCAATAAGAGCATTTGAAAAAAGCTGGAGAAATTCTTTGAGATGAGAAGTGCAAAATGTCCCCAGCCAGTTCTCAGGGCTGTGCTGGGATGCTGAGAGTGAATGGGAAATATGGGGAGAGTCTGACACCTTATTAGCATTTATTTTGGAGATGGTGATGTGTAAAGAAGAGGCAGGATATCTGTTCTGGTGGGTAGTTCAGACAGTGAGGCAAACATGGCAGCAGTGTAGTTGTCCCCATGTTGCCCACAGCCCCAGGTCCTACAAACCACATAGATAAAATTTTTGTATGAATTGCAGATGTAAAACTTGCCCCGTGCCTCAAAGTGGGACATCTGGCTTGCAGAGAGGTGATGACAATTGCCCTTGGAGGGTCCTACGTTTTGGGATAGAGCAGTTTCTGGCATGCAGGATGATCTGATGCCAATCCTGAAGGTGATGGCGTCAGTCCCTATTAACTTTCTCCCAGAGCTGTCGGTTTGGATTATTCTACTGTCTGTCCATAAGCACACTTCTACTATGTACATGTCCTGCCTTGGAAGTGGGATTTCTCAACTTGAGAGCCACAAGCTAGTCAATTTAATCTCATTCCAACTTTATACAAAGAAGGAGGTCTAGCCACCTTACCCTCTCTCTTAAACACCTGTTTAGCATATGTGCACTTTCCTTTTTTCACAAAGTAGGAAAAACCCCACAAATCTGATTTTTTTTTTTTTTTTGTCTTAATATCACTTATGATGAGTTTGTACCTAGTGTGGCCTGTACCTATACACTGCCCCTCCAGGTAAAGCCCCTGCTTCTTACATCCTCATGTAGTCCAATCCCCTGATAACCCCAAAGCTGAAATACTCCTCCCTGAGCTGTCAGGAGGTTTCTACCCAGACAGGACAGTGCCACAGTGCTCATGGCACAAGGCACATCAAGGGCCCAGCTGCTGCCCTTGGGTATTCAAGGAGTAGATAAAAGTATCTTTGGACTCTGTTCATGTACATGTAAAATTCAGTGATTGTTGTAGTAATCCTCTCTCCTCCAGCTGGGATAGGGAGAAATTTATTCTTTTTTTGAAATAATAAAGGAGATTCAGTTGCCTAAAACTTTACAGCACACAGGTGAAAGAGAGCTCTCTCTTTTCATGATTATTTGTTTGACAGCTGTTTGTTGCTTATGTAGTCCATTACAGGAGATAGCTAATTTGATGTTGCCTATTGTTTATAAGAGGTCGCCCTTATAAACTTGTATTTAAAATGTCTTCTAAAAATGCTCATTCATAAAAACCAGTCTGATTTAGTTTATGGTCCTTTTCAAGAAGAAAGAAACTGGCTTGACTGAGAACAGGGATCTGTCACTTCACTACACCTACCCAAATTCAAGGGAATGGAATTAAAAGCTCAAATCTCTAATCTCAGTTACAATGAAACACAAAAGCTGCAGAGCACGGACCAGATCCCACGCTCCAGAGAGGGAGTTGTTGGCTTGGGAGTTATTTGGGGTAGACAGGGAGGCTGCTCATCTCCTCCCAGGCCGATCCAGAAGTGTATATGTGTCCATGCTTCTTTGGGGAATTTATCTTTCCCCCTCTTTCTCCTTCCTCTGTGCCTTGGAGCGGGAAAATAGATGTTTGTGCACAATGTGAAATTCCACTTTGTCTTTTGAGAGATCTGAAGGACAAATAATGTCTTTAAAGTTTCCATGTGATCCTCAAAGACATTCCCCAGACAGAAAGTTCTTGGCATCTGTTTTTTGAGACCTTCAAAATTGCATATTGTGGAAGATGCATCAGCTTTCAAGGACATAGCTGTGTGCAGCCTGATACTCCCAGCAATCTCTTTTGCCCTGTTTTGCCTCACCAGACTTTTCTGGGGAGAAAGGCTGTGGTTTTTGCAGAGGGCTGTAGGGACAGCTTCCTTCATCACCTCGACTGAAGCCTGAGGAAAACACCTTTCCTGTGGTTGTGGTTATCTGCTTTTCCCTCTACAGGGAAGGTCTGTTCTGAATTTTTCAGCCTCAAAGTAATAATCCTGCGTGTGCATTGTTCAGATCTTCGCAAGAACTTTTCTCCATTGAGTTAGAAATTAGCATTTCAAATTATATGGGGGAGAAGTTGCCAAAGTTTTTTATATTTTAAGCTTCGAATTTGGAATGGAATCAAAATATCTAATCCACTTTGCATTCCCTGCTTGGTCTTTCCTCCCTGCCTTATGAATTGGCATCCTTGTCCTTAGGAGGGAGGGCAATATTGTGCAACTCTGTACGGCTTCTCTTGTTAAATATCGAAGTAACGTTATCCTGATTTGCAACACTCTTTCCAATAACTGTTAAATTAGCACAAGTGACATGAGGTTGTACTGGAAAGAGTTTATGCTCGTCAACTGCTATACAAGATGACCTCTGAATTCTTGGCCAGAAGAGAAAATAGACACACGACTGCTGGGAACGATTTGGGATGGTTCAGTGCTGTCTGTTATTCCATAAAAGAACAACTGACTTCCATGAGTTAAACAGGTTGATCCAAACTTTGCACCTTGCAATTAAGTTACTTTTCTTGCCTTTCTTTTCTTTCTCCGTCTCCTCTTGGCACTTCTTCTTTGCCTGTGGTGACGTTGGAGCTGCTGCTGCTGCCTGGGGGGAGGACAGCCTGGCTGGTGCCCAGGGTGGCAGCAGCTCCAAGCCTGGGTCAAAGTGTTGGCTTGGAGGCACATGGAAAAACACAGGGCTAGTCTGGGTTGTGTAGGGAGAAGTGGGCCACCAAAACACTCTTTTGCTGCCTTTCAGGGGTAGTAAAGCTTCCTAAAAGAAAACTGTGTTTAGGGAGTCCTGTAATAGAGACCTTCTGTATCAAATCGATTTAATTCTTAGGGTGCTAAAGTGTGAATGTGTGAAAAGCATAGTAAGAATTTCTCACCAGTTGGCACTTTATCCTCAGTGGCTGAGCGAGTACTTGATCCATTCTGCATACCAACACCAGGCACTAATTTTAGACCACAGGGACTACGAAGAGTGCAATTTCTAGCTCTTGACTTGCTGTATTTTACTTATGGCAAGTAGGGGAAACTGGTGCATGAACTTTCTCCTCCAGAAAGGGAGGTGGCTGTTTCCACTACCAAGAACTTACCTACCATGAGCATGTATGCAAAACAAATTACTGCAGAATACAAAACATCATTTTTAATCCTATTTTAAAACAAATAAATGTTCAGAATTTTGTTCTGAAAATGAAGCAAAAAATAAATAATTTTAATTGTGTAATGTGGGTTGTTATTCTAGCATAAACATCTGTCTAGAATTTGAGCTGAATTTGGTCACATTTGTTTGGGATAAACAAGCAGTAACTTAGATCAGAAGAGGATCATGTCTCCTGCATTGTTTGAAGGGTGAATTCACTGCTGCATATATCTCATAAAAGGTTCAAAGCCCCACAGCAAAAGTGTCTGTAAAGGATGCAGCCATAAGCATGTTGTGGTGTCTTTGGGATGTGTGTCAGCCTGATGTGCTTTACTTGCATTTGTTAAACATGCTGATCTACCAGCTTTGTGCTGAAGGAGCATTGCAGAACTTAGCAATGGCTCATGTAGTTGTGAGTGAGCAGGGTGAGCCTCTTGTCACCGTCCAGCTGGTTTGATTTGTTTTACAGGATTGCTGGGGCGTAGTTCTGTCCCCTCCCAGCTGGTTCCTCTTCTGGGAGCAGACATGGGGATAGCTAAATGTATATAGTGCATGTATAGTCATAGAATGGTTTGAGTTGGAAGAGACTTTAAAGATCATCTAGTTCCAACTTTGTCACAGGCAGGGACAGCTACCACTAGACCAGGCTGCTCAAAGCCCCAGCCAGCCTGGCTGTGAACACTTCCAGGGATGGGGCAGCCCCAATCTCTCTAGGTAGCCTGTTCCACTGCCTTACCACACTCATAGGAAAGAATTTCTTCCTATTATCTATCCTAAAGGTGCTCTGTTCCAGGATTTAGTCCTTGTTCTGTCACTAGATGTCCATGTGAAAAGTTGCTCTGCAGCTCTCTTGTGGTCCTGTTAGGTACTGGAAGGCTGAAAATCCCAGCTCTTTCAGGCTGTCTCCATATGAGAGGTGCTCCAGCCCTCTGATCATCTTCGTGGCCTCCTCTGGACTCACTCCAACAACTCCATGTCCTGCCTATGTTGGGGCCCCAGACCTGGGGCCATACTCTGGCTGGGGTCTCATGAGAGCAGAGTAGAGGGGGAGAATCACCTTGCTTGACCTGTTGGTCACACTTCTTAGAGTGCAGCCCAGGATACGACTGGCTTTTTGGGCTGCAGGTGCACATTGCTCGGTCAATCCTAGTCCAGAAACCCTGTGTTCAGTTCCTCCAGTGTATTTGCAGTTTTTTTCAACTAGAGAGAAGAGAAGAGAAGGAATGAGAAAAAAATACCAGGAAAGGAAAGTGTTTGTATCAGTGCTGCCAGCTGACAGGGCAGCCAGCATATCAAGCAGCAGATAGCAGCAACTAAATAAGGGCAAGGCAGAAGAGCTAAAATGAGTCCTGCTGTCCCCTGGTGCTCACACAGGCTCTGAGCTCCAGCTGAGGACCCAGCACATAGCCAGTTTCATCAATAACTGCGATGCCCGCAGGCCCTGGAGCCTGCGTGGAACGGGAATCCTGGGAGAGAGCCCAGCCTGCCAGCCCATCCAAACCCATTGTTTTTATCCCAGTTCGTGGAAAAATTGTTTCAGATCATCTCATCATTTCAAACATTTTTGTAAGTGTTAATATACTTTCAGCTCAATGGAAATAGTCACCATATGGCTGTAAGATTTGCCATCTGTCCAGAGATGCTGGAATACAATTAGTCCATGTAGTCCATTTATCAATCTATAAGTGACAATATTCACAGTCCTGGCAACTTTGGCTGCTGACAGATTCAGCACTTGCATACAGCCTACCTGTCTGCCCTTATTACATCAATATATAAATGAGATGGAAAAAAATCCCATCATTCAGCTGTGTCCTTCACCCTTGACACAAAGAAAAAAGTCTATATTGGTGTAAATGAGATCGAGGAAATGATATGCCTTAATTTTTGTAGCCATAATTGGATTTCTTTATGTCTAATGGACCTTAATTTGATAAGGAAAAGACAGATTTACTTGCAGTTGTTCAATCAAGAGATACCAGCAGGACAGAGAGTGTCACAGGGGAAAAAAATACTATATCCTCTCCTGTTGTATTCGTTTCCAAGGCACAAAAAGCTAAATATTACAAACACAAGGAATGTCATCATTTGCATCATACAGGTAAGAATTTATTTCCAAGGTTTCTTGTTTGACATCAGAAAAATGAGAAGCTGGCTTTTCAGGAGAGTCAATAATTTTTTTTTTTTTTTTTTAAGAAAAGGTCAAGGCCGTTTTGTTTTAAAGCTACTAATGGTTTGACAGTATAAAGTTCTGACTTTTGACTTATTTCTGCCAATCTTGCCCCAGCAGGTGCCCTAGCCTGGCCCTTCAGAACTACCACATCCTTGAAACTGGAGTTAGCTTTGGAATGGCTAATGCATATCCAGAAAATAACTTGAACTTTTTATTGGGTTTTACTAATTGCCCAAACTCATCTTGCATAATAAGTTTATAATAGGAATATGTGCTATGTTTTGTTTATTCTACAAATTTTCAGCCAACCCACACTAGTTTTTGAGATTCTGCTGACAGGAGAATGTAACTTTTTTTTGGCATATTTGCGCTATAACACATAGTTATGGAACCTGCATAGCGTCAAAAGTGGTGATACTTGAAATTAAATCCTTCCATAGCCCCACACCTCATATAACCTGTGCTTCATGTAATGCACAAAGTTGGAGGCACTGACATGCAGAAATCAAAAGTGCCAAGGGAGCAGGACTGCAGGGATCAGAAATAGGTGGCTATTGAGGTTCAGGAATTTCTGGGATAAGCTTCTCCCAATATTACCTGCAAATACGTGCAGCTTGCAGTGTTAGCAAAGCTGTAGGGGTTTAGTTTTGTGGGTTCTGTGGCAAGGGAAGAGGTGTCCGTTTTGTAGATACTGTGTTTCTCATGTATAACCTGTTGGTTATGCTTTTCAAATTAGTAGTTTTTCTCTCTGAAACCCAGGAGATTACCACAGGATCATTGCTTTTGCGCTGGGGCTGCTGGCAGCTTTTTATACCAACAAATAATGTACATATCTGAGATCTGTACTGTAAATCTGATGGCAACAGATGGTGTTATATTTTTAAAGATCAAAGTGAATAATGTTAGCTTCTAAATGTTTGAAATTTCCTTTGTGGTTTTAACTGGAAGCAGAAGAAATGTGTCATTCTGTTATTTTACTGGCTGCTAGGAGATACGCGAGTTTCAAGAACCGTGTCCCCCATTTCCAGAGAGAGGTGCTGCCTGCATGTTAGCAGCAACCAACACACTCTGCTGTTGATTCTATTAGTCTATTAAAATCACCAGAAAATGGAAATCTGCTTCTTTTCAGATAGTCTAATTTAAACTGCATTGAATGGGGAGTGAGGCTGGCTGTAGCATTGCTTCTGTGTCCAGCACCTTGCCCTTGCCTGACTGCAGCTGTGGGGTTCCTGGCTGTGAGGATGGGGCCTGTACCTGCACTGAACCTCTCTTTGCTGTTTTTAATGTACTATCTTTGGTGCTCTTGACTACCTTTGGTGATTTTTGTCTTCTAGATGATTTGCTCTGGTAGCATCAAGTCAGTTTAAACATGGCAGTGCTGTTGCTGTTGCCAGCCTGGTGTGTTCTCAGCTCAGGCAAGTTGATGCACGGCACCAAAAACCCCACGTGGGCATTGGTTTGCATCTTTCTAATCTCTTACAGAGCAAATTGCTTATCCTTTAATTGCTTTTAATTTTTACATCCTCAAGTTTCATTAAAGACATGCAGCCATCTGTTGGCACCCCTTTTCCTGAAGACTAATGAAGCACTCAGCCCTGAGTGTGTTATTAGCCCAGGTGCTCTGGCAGCAGCTCTGGTGGCAGCATGTCCCAGCACAGGGCACTTGCCATGCCCTGCCTGTGCTCCAGCACGTGCTGGTGGCCATCAGGACCAGCAAAGCCCTATCATTTTGCTTCTGACGTTATGGCTGGTAGAATTCCTTATTTGATCCTTCAGGCAGTAGATCAAAAAGAGTTACACAACTTGTTCTTTAAACTGAACTGATTGGCTTTTTTTTTTTTTTTTTTTTCCCTAGTGTAAGTGGAAGAAAAGCCTCAGGGGAGAGCATTTGAATAGGGCATGGGAAAGCATATCAATAATTACATGCATGGATTAGTGCACAAAAGTACTCCCCTTCAAGGATCTGCTTAGTGCTGTGGCGTTTGAAATAATGGAGTCTTTAATCATATTATTTTGCAATAGTAAGGCTTTGATTATGCCACTGATTGAAATCAAGTTTTCAGATTGCTTTGTGCAAAGATAACCTCATCAGCCATGCAAACTCCTATAGCATAAGGGGTGGGAGAGAAAAAGTCCCAAACAGAAAGATGCTGCCCTGGTGGTGTCTGTGGGTTTTACATGGACAAACACATGGTATTTTACTTCAACCTTCTGTTTGCAGGTACCTGCGCTTTGGTCATATATCCTCTGACATTTACTCTCTTCATTTTGTAAATAAACACCAAGTAGCATGCACAGCCTCAAAGGACCCCAAGCCTTCTGCCATGTAGAAGTGCAAAGAGTTAAAAGTAGTAATAAAAGACTCCACTAGCATGTTAAAGGAATTTTCTGCTGGTTTACAAATGCAAAATAAATTATTCTCTTCCTTCAAAACTGTGTTTGCATTATTTCCCTTCTTTGGTTTCTCTCCTATGCCAACTGTAGATGTGTCTGGTGTCTGACATGGGGTGAGGAAGCCCAGTGTTGGTGCTTCATCCTTCCCAGTGCCAGCTGCATGGGGTAGATTTTGGTCTGTGTATGCAGGTCTGTGGTCCAGAGCTGGGGATCATCCCCAGGAATGACATCCCCTGGTGCCCTGAGGTGGGGATTACAGGCAAAGCACCGGGGGATAATGTGCTCCTGTTCCTACAGACCTGTGCTCTCCACTCCGGGATTTACACTTTCAATTTACAATGGCATTTCTCACTGAGATATTACAATGCAAACATTGTGCCACATAGGAGGCTGTGCTAAAAGCATTAACTCCACTGGAGCTGGGGTGAGCATAGAGGAGGTGATTTTTAACCAAGCAGGATAAATAGGATGACTTTGGGGGGCTATTCATGTGCTGATCCAGACACCTTTGTCACAAGGATAGGAGAGGTGCTGGGTGTAAACAGAGTACAAGTGTAAACATTACTGAGTGTGCAGATTTATGGATCCTTTTTCAATCTCTTCTCAGGAAAAATCTCTGAAATGGTCAGAGTTTCATACCCATGTGCCTCAACTTCTTTTTTTTCCAATAAATAACCTTACCTATGGAGGATTAGTTCAGTTCCTGTCACTTGGGTATGATTGTTTATTCACAGTGTCTTGAAAGGTTAATAGACCTCTGGAGATAACCCCAAAATAAAGTGTGAGCTTTCTCACTGCCTGAGTTAAGCCTTTTAATTTGCATATTGACTTCATAAAGTCGTAATGGTATTGTGAGACCTCGCAGATGTTACAATGATTTTTACTCTGAGAGCATTTGTCCTCAAGATTTATTCTTTTGGATTTACTTAGCTGCAAATCAAAAATTAGTTTAATTAATGTCTGTGCTTTTAACAGTCAATTCATCTTTAGATAGCTAGTTTTATTCTGATTTTTTTCTGTCTAAGTAACTGGAACTATTATGTTTCCTACAAATGCAAGAAGCACTTTTGCTCATTATATTCTGCTGAAATAATAATACCTATAAGTGAAGGGAGCTAAAAAGATGGATTTTTGTCATGAATTTCATGTATTTCTGCAGGTGAGTTGATATCACATCTAGTATCAAGTGGGCACCAGAGAATCATGACTGGATATTTGAACGAGTTGCATGACCTTGCCCTCGATTAACACAGCTGCCAGAATCAGCACTTCAACCTTATCACGAGGAGAGTGGTCTGCCTACAAAATAGGCATTTCAGCACCTGAAATACTGGAAAGTAGGACTTTGAGTAAATTCTATTTTAAAAATAGCTGTTTCTCTTCCTTGTTGTCTGTTTTTTTAGAGGCAGTGTAATTTCTACCCTAAATAGTCTGGGTTTTCCAGAAGTCATTCTCTGTACCTTCTGTGCACCCCCAATTCCACCCTGTGGCAGGGAGGATAGGACTTGGCTGGTGAGTATCAACAAAGGCACTTCCAGGATGTGTTTTCTTGTTGTTTGTTTTTTTTTTACAGAGAGAATAAAGAAGAGCTGGGTGCAGCTGTCCCCTGCTGGCCCAGCCCATCTCTCTGGGCCAGTTCTCCCATCCCTGTGTACAACTGATAGTAAAGCCTCCCTCTTTTCTCTTTCCTGTATTGCTCAGGGTTGTGTCTCCGTTCTTTTGAGTAATTTTTGCCATGGAAATACCTGTGTGAGGAAGAAGGACTGTTTGCACTCTAGGACCAACACGAGCTGCAGGCGGGTGGTTTGCAGGGCTGGCATCCCATCCTACCTTCCCTCCACAGTGTGGAGGACTTGTTGTTTGAACCACTGATAGCTCCTCTCTGCTCTATAAGACTGCTCTGTAAGACTGTTAATTCTTATAATGCTCTCTTTTGTTCAGTGGTGAATTCAGCTGTTGATTTAGCCTTTTAAATTCAGGTAGTCAAAAACTTCCCTGAGTAGATGTGGTATAAAACTGCCCTGAAATGATAGTGATAGCAAAGCTACAGAGAGGAAATGAGGTGATTTAATTTTATTTCCAGGCTTGCTAGTGTCTCTGTTATCCTGGGATGCCATCTCACTCTCCGTGACTGTTTCCTCAGGTGTAAAATGGAACCATTACCCACCTGCTCGCCTCATGCCGAGTTTTGCACCCTTGCAAGTTGAAACAGGCTCCTATTTGCTTCTGCTGGTTGTGTGGGCTGGCAGCCGGCACCAGAACCTGCCTGTGGCAGCTGATGAGATCTGAGTGACCTGGATTAATTAGCATATGGCAATTTGGGAAGGGAGCAAACTGCCTGCTTTTGTAATGCCAGTTTGCTGCTACCACATCCAAAAAATGTGCAGGTTTAGCATTCACCTCTCCCCAGGTCTGCCTGTGCTGAGTGGGCCCAACCTGCTCTCCTGGTCCCTGCCCCCAGCCATGATCTGGGCAGTGATGGATACTGAGGTGACAGTATCTCAGGGGTTGGGCTGAGACAGCTGAATTTGCTGTGTTGTGGTGAGTGTAAGGGGGATGCATTTGTCTTGACTGGAGTGTGTGCAGTGAGGTGAGAAGAGGTCCTTGGTCATCATTAAGAAGCTAATTTTTGTGATTTTCTTTTTCCTGAAAAGATTTTGTTCCAGAAGGCACAAGCATTTAACATGTAGAGGTAACAGGCTGGAGGATAATGGACTCTCATTTTTGCTTGGAGCAAAGATTAATATTTTGCATAAACTGCAACCGCTGTGCTGATTGCTGTGTGTGACACCATGAATTGCAACTTCTGCCCAGTGCAGTTATGCCTTCTGATGAAGGCATATTTGGATTTTGGTGTTTTGGGGAGAGGGGTTGGTTGGTTTTTGAAGTTTGAGATGTGCGTGTATGAACAAGTGAGTAGAGTTATGGGTAGATGAAACAGTATTTTCTCAGGTGATTCTTCGGCATCATAACTTGCCTGGACTTTCATTGAGCTGAATATTCCAAATAGAAGAAAAATCTCCATCTGTGAGCTCATGCAGCAGTAAAATCTACAAAGGCAAGGCAGCAGCAGCATGGCAGGGCAGCTGTGCACCCTGAGGCTTGGGGACCCCTGGTGCTGGCACTGCTGTAGCTGAAGGGGAGCATTCAGTGACTTCTGGGGTCTTGGAGGAGTGATTGGAGAGCTTGCTGCCTTCAAGGGGCAGGATACAGTTACTCAGTTTTGTTTGGGACCAAAGGCATGAGTTTGCCTCTCTAATGTGTCTTAGCCTTTGGAGCTGTGCATGTATTTTGGAGAAGTCAGAGGCACTGGTAGTGCTGGGTGGCTTTGGGAGCTGGCATCGTGTCTGTCCCACTGCCACACAGGAGTTGAGGCGAGCTAGTGTGAAAGCCATGCCTGGGCAGGGGTGGTGTGGGAAGAGCACCCTTCTTTTTAGCAACATTGCTTATTTTTGAAAGATCATAAATAAATACAAATGGCATTCCTAACTATGATATGTGAAGATGTACATAGAGGATTAATTCTTTTTATTGCAGTATCAGGCAGTAGTAGTGATAGTCAATCCAGATAACTATTAACAGCAAGTTCATCATTTTGCATTTAGCAAATAAATTTTTTTGTATCATAACCAGTGATAGGGGATGTGTTGCTAAATAGGATTTTGCATTTGTATCTACTCTTCTTTCTTGAAAGATCCTCATTATCTAATACTTGTTACAGCAAAACACTGCAGATTGCTGGTGCTGTCAGGTAGTATAAAGCTCAGTGTGTGCATGATGCTGGTCTGTAGCAGGAAGCACCACGTTCGAAAATCTCTACACTGATGCACTGTTTGGAGGTATAAGAATCCTCCACCAAATGGTAGATATGTGAGGATATGCACTTTCAAAAAATATTTTTATTTCAATTAATAAATTAGACAACGAATGCAAGGCTGTCTACTGTTAGTGTGGGGAGAGCACAAATAATCCTGTCCTGTAAACTAGGAATCCTCGTTGCAGAAATTTTAAGTGATCCGTTAATGAAAGTTTTAGCAAAATGTGGAAATAGTGGTTTTGCCTCTGGTGGGGTACCAGAGCTCCCGTCACAAATAGATCTGATGTTCCAGATGCTGCAAAAATTAAAGGAGCTGCTTTGTTCTATTTGCTGTGCAGTCAGCGCATCCACCCGATGTGCGCTGGACGCTTTGTGCATCTAAAAGTACTTTAGTCCTGATCCCGCAGGCACCCACGTGAGTCACTGTGTTGTATTTATGACCAGAAAGGGTTGCTCCAGTTCAGAAGTGTTCACATCATCAGTGCCTAGTTCAGAGCTGGAGCTGTTCCACGTGGCCCTGCGCGTGGCTGGGTCCAGGGTCCGGCTCTCCCAGATGCCGGCTGTCCGCCCAGCCAGGGCTCTCCGTGTTGCAGCTCCACCAGCCAGGAGCATCTCACAGCCCTTGGGGTGCTGGCTGCCAGTCAGCAGAGGCTCTTTACAGCTGAAGTGGTTTAAATCACTGGTTGTGCTCATGATTCAAGTGATAAACAAGGAAATTTGAATTAAATAATTTGAACTTTTCCTAAGTGAGAGCTCATTCCCGTTGATTAGGAAGAGTAATGTAGAACACATGGCTTGCAGCTAGGCATGCACTTGTAAAATTTGGTGTGGCTGTGTATTAACCAGAAAGTGATACTGTATCTCACACAGCTGTGCAGCAGTTAGTTGGCTCCAGAGTTTTGGTTTTTGCTTCTTAAGTTCTTCTGAAAAGGTTAATTACAATGATGGCGAATGGTTGCTTTTTACTTGAGATTTGTCTCATATGACACAAGGACAGAAATTAAAGGTCGACTAAAATGTGTAAAACCATGACTTGAAAATTGTGATTATATTTATAAAATGTGCTTACCATATTTAATAATAAAAAGCATTTTTTGTCTTACATTACAAAACAAAGAACTATTATAAATCATTTACAACTTTGGTTAAAATTAATGAGATTTTAAACATTCATAAATTCTCTTTGCCTTCTGATGTGCGGGTCCACAGCCCAGCTGGCAGTGCTGCTGCTCCCTGCCTCTCTGGGCAAACTGGCAGCCTCATGGAATGACCAGCTCATGGGGCTCAAACCATGCAGGATGTGCTGTAGGAGCTTCGAGTTAGCATTACTGTTGTTTTATCATAAAGGTTGATAAATCTGATAAAATGAAAATGAAAGGAACCCTGGGAAACAAAGTTGTTCCTCTGCTCGTAAAGTGCTTTCTTGAATGTCAAAAGCTGCGAGTAACACAGAATAATCCATCTCAGTTTGGAGCTCTGTAGGGCCCTGGTGAAGTGTTTTAAAAGTGTCTAATTCAGCGTTTCATTTGAAAACTGCGTGGCACAGTTTTGTAGTTACCTGTCTGTCCCTCAGTGGTCAAAGGAGTTTGGGATGCAGTGAAGTAGAATGTTTCCCCCTGTGTTAAAAGCTGTACCACTGGAGTTTGTCAACGCTCTTGGCTCTCCCAATCCACTGTGGTGTGTGGGAAGGTGTGGTGGCACCAGCTCCCAGTGCTGGCTAATGGGCCCTGCCAATGGGTTTGGGCTCCTTGGGGGAAGAGCTGAGCACACACCTGCAGCGGGGCAGACACGGCCACAGAAATGCATCTTCTTAATTATTATGAGGCAACACTGGGAAATCCAAGAGGCTATGTCCTGGGGGCGCTTCCTCTTCTCCAGGGGGTCACAAATCAGTCCTGGGGCTTTGCTGCCTTGTAGAGCCATCATGAGATTCAGAAACATAGGTTTTGCCTTTACTTCTTAATAAAAACCCCACATAAATGGATAGTTGGCTATCTCAAGCCCTGAGCTTCATTATCTGTTAACTTGTCTGCTTGGATGCATATATACAGCTCCTGTTGACAGCAGTAGCTGCTTCAAGACTCCTGAAGAAATAGAGATAGATAGTTGTGGGTTTTTTTCCTTCATTGTACTTTTATTATCTCCAGATTTAATTTATAGGCTTACTGCTCCTGCAGCAAAGGGGCCAGGCATAGTTTTAACAGTGTATTCTGGTATCGTTAAGGTGATGTAACAGAGTTAAAGTTGTGGGTGGAACAGGTTTACATGGAGGAAACTTTGGAAAGTTTAAACTGTGATATTTAGGTCATATTACCATAGCAAAACCAGTTTTTAGTAGAATCAACTAAAAATATAGAACTAAGTAAAAGGCAAAATAAATTCAAAATTATCCTTCTCTCGGCCAAAGTACATTTTTTTTAAGATTAAGCAGCTTGCGAGAAACTTCCCCTCCCTGCATTCCTTATTGCAGACAAACTCCATGACCTTCGTGGGTGTTACAGTGCTAATCCAGTGTAATGGATGTTGGAAATACTTTTAAATGGAGACCTGCCCTTTCTTTCCTCCCTGCTGAGGATGGCATCGATATTAGCCTGTGAAATGAGAGCTGGGTTCAGTGAGTTACTGATAAGGAAGAACTGAAGCAAATGCTACTCTTTGACAGCTGTAACAAGACAGTCCCATTCTAATTTCAGTGTATTTCAAGTAAGTATTTTACATGGTTCAGCACAGCTGTCCATCCAGAAATGGAAAAATGCAGAACTTTGCATAAGTCTTGCAAGGAGAAAACTACTGTTTCATTTTCTCCCTCCTGAGGCCTTGCTGGGATTTGCAAGTTTGCTCCATAACTCCACTGAGCTCATTCTACTCTTAAATCACTTTATCTGTTTGATATTTGCAAATTTTCTCCCCTAGATTTTAATTTAACAGCAATGATTAAGATCATGTGTGAGAGTTTATAGGGTTCCTGCGTACAGCACCTGAAGTTGTTGTGTTCAAAAAATGCACAGGTGGTTGTACAAGGAGTTGAAGATTATAGAAATCTTAATAAAAGCATAGTTCCAGAACTATGCGACTGAGAATAATAGAAGATAATTACTTCTATGAGCAAGAAAGAATAACATATGAGAACAACAGATCTGTCTGGCCTTTTGCCTACCTCTTTTCATTTGCTTTGTACAAAATTAATCCTGGCAGCCTTTTCAGTTTCCATGTGGTCAACATTCTAGGTGGTAACTCTTGTAGAACAATGGTTTTTGAATCCTGTCATAATTCTGTCAAGTGTACCTATTCATGATACAATATCTTCTATGGGATAAGAATATACTGAGCAGTACACTTAATACGGAACATTATATACTGCAGATTTTAAGAACCAAAAGCATAAAAATGTATATAAAAACATAGCAGAGCTTGATTTGCAGTTCACTTCTACTGCTAGACTTGGATTAAAGGTCTAGTTGGAAGTGAATTTAGTTTTATGGCATTTAAGTAAGTCTTAATTCTGATCTTTAGCATGAATGACTTTTTGTGTATCACGTTTGTTTCTTTTGGTCCTTTGTCTTCTCTGCTTTTATGTGTGATTTGCATTGTCATGTGTTGATGATAAAACGAAACCTGTCCACTGTGTGCACAGTTCTCTTGATGAGAAAAAGCATCCAAGGAGAGCTGGTGTTTAGGAACAGAGTGTCAGGGGTGGTACATCATCCACTGAGAGGTGAATTAAAAGGCAATATATGTATCAGCTCTGGGGTTTGGTTGTGTTTCTTTTTTTTTCCACTCACTTTCCAGGATGATTGACCGGTTTTGCATCTGATGAAATTTTCATGCACATCCGCAGAGCAGTGGGATCCTGAGGAGAGAGATTAATATTTCAGTAATTGTACTGTGCCTGTAGGTCACTGGGGTCCTCGGTGCATCCACAGAGGAGCCCTGGCTGTAGGTAGCAGTTAACAGGAATGTTGGTAGGAGGAAATCCAGCTGTGGGGTCTTGTTGCTTCTGGCAAAATATGTGGATGGGAAAAGAAAGAATGCATGTGAATGTCCTTTCCTGCAAATAAGTGTTTTGAGGAAGAGGTGGGTACTGAGTCAGTATAATGCAGGGAGAAAAAAGCTAACTGTTTCTTGGGCTATGGCAGTAACTTTAGGGTGCTGAATGTCACTTAGTGATGCCAAGGAGAGGTACCCAAGGCTGGATCATGGCTTGGCAGAGTCACTTCTCTGTCTTTTCATTTGGGGGATTGCCAGGCGCTCTCTGCCTTGTGCTTTCAACATGCCTGGTCAAGGCTGGGCTTCTGGAACATTTCATCTTCTGCAGACTCATGCATCCATTTCTCCTGTCCCTCCCTATTCCAGAGAACAGCCCATCTTCACCACCAGAGCCCATGTCTTCCAAATTGACCCCAGCACGAAGAAGAACTGGGTTCCTGCAAGCAAGCAGGCTGTAACTGTTTCCTACTTCTATGACAGCACGAGAAACAGCTATCGGATTATCAGTGTGGATGGAGCCAAGGTAGGAGGCTGGTGGTACCCCGGCGTGTTTGCTGTGCGGAGAGGGGTGTGACTGTCAGCCCTGGCTGGAGACAGACACAGAGGGGCTGCATTAAACACTTAGGTTCATAAATACTCAATTTTTTTATATAATCCATTACGGAGACTTGTAGTGATAATTGGAAAAACATAGGGCACCTTAAAAGTGATTTTGCCCAACTTAACTGATTTTGTCTCTGACTAATTTGCGTTCATGATCGTAATGAGCCAAGAGCCTTAAGTGTCCAAATTGAGTCTGTGGCACAGTATCTAAAACAGCCGCGTATATTGGGTAGATAAGGCTGAGGCCTTTTTGGTTAAAAAAAAGTTCTTTTTAAAGGGAATGAGGAGACAGATTCATGCAGGCTAGAGCTTTTGATGTAAATGCCAACTGCATATTCACTTTTGCCTGGCTGAACTATTCACAGGTTAGTACTTAATTTTCTTTAGCTTTCGCACTGGAGTTCATCAGCCTTAGGTGACAAGTTAGACGTGATGACTCTGACCCCACATTTTTTCTTATTTTGTTTTGCATTGCCAGAGAGTGTACTGAAGTATTTCCTGTAAGAATCCGTACAAGTTGGGTTGAATAGGTTTTTGAATTGCTCAGACAACTGTTTTTGCTGCATATCCTAGATTTATCCCTCTGATTAGGCCCTCCAAGGTCACCTAATGGGTGACCACTTTGCCCTGGCAAACCCCAGTCAGAGGTATAAGTGAAAGCATTTTACTCTTGTACAAAAATCATTGCTCATTTCTGTCAAAGCACAAACGACAGGGCAACAAGATGAGTTCACAGCCTGCTTATCTGCATTCCTGTTTGGATGAGGATGTTAAAATATCACTATTCTGGGAGATAGAGATCACAGAAATCATCCCTTAATAAAGCTTTTCTATTTGTCATGCCTATTTCACATACTTGTTTTTCCAAACATCTCCTGTGCTATATTTGGTTATATATTGGCTTATAAATCAGCCGTACTGCCTGCTTAAATTGATGGTAATGTCTCATTGACACCAGTACAGCATTAATACATCCCATCATTATGCTGTTTGTGCTGGCGTGCTCATTCCCAGAAATGCCAGCTCTCTGCCCTGGTTTGCAGCGGGCACACTCAGCCCCTGCAACTTGCTGGGGACAGCTGAGCCCCCCCAGATTTGCTTATACCCCGTGGATGCCTCTGCTTGGCAGAAGCTGGTGCTGGTGATAGTGGGCTGGTGTCTTTACAAACCCAGGCGAGTGTGACTTCCAAGCCCAAACTGCTGTACTCGCAGCAGTGGGTCGCCTGATTTGTGGCTGTGCATGCATGCATTAAGAGCAATTAATGAAAACAAAGTAATTACTGTATGTGGCAGGTGAAGCTGCAGGGGCAGCGTATGCCCACAGCCAGAGCTCCTACCCAGAGCTGTGACTGGAAAGTGTGGGCTGAGAATAAGGTGGGAATCTGGGCTTTGCTTTGTAATCTGCCCAAAAGCCATTCAGAAGGAACAGCCCCCTCCCCACATCCCCACCCCCATTCTAGTATGTCCCAGAAGAAGGTGAGCGTTCCATGGTTTGAATTCTCCCGTGGGGCTTTCCAAGTGAGAATCAATTGCTGGCCACATAAATTATTCCTCTTGTATTGAATCTTTGCTGATTAAGGAACAGGTTGAGAGGAGCTGCTGCCTTCATGCTCGCCTCTGGAGAGTCCCGTGACCCTGTATGTCCATTTTAAGAGTGCTAATTTGGGAAAAAGTTGGTGACTATGCCCAAATAAGTTAGAAGTTGCATTTTTCCCCTCAACCAATTATTGTTTAGCATTTTGACCTACTTTTCCAGGCAAAAATTAAACTGGATGAGACTGTGAGGAAGAATATAGACAGCTTCAGATGATGGTGTCCTGCTTTCTGTACATTTCACTTATTAGAATAAAGTTTCCTGTGTGTTGGCAAATACCAGATGGATTAGCATCACAGCACCACTGCAGGCAGGAGTTATCTCTGTCTTACGGACAAAAAAGCTGAAGCTCAAGTAAATGAGGGGACTTGGCCCTAGGAGGAAGGTGGTGACAAAGGACGTGTATCTCTTAAAACTCTCCATCCTTATCTGAACTGCAAAGGGTCTGTTCCAACAGTTTATTTGAGACAAACACATGCAATGTACATTGGCTTGCTGAGAAATCTCAGTTAAATCCAACTTGCATGCAGCTGTTGGGTTAATTTTGGTAGTTTTTTTACCTTACGTTGATGTTTTATAGTAATAATAAAAATATTTTAAAGTGATCAAGACCACAGGGTATTTCCCTTAAATATTGCTCATCACCTGGTTGCATAAGCTTTCTTTTACTTGTAGCATTCAATGTGTTGCTCTGGGCAGTGTGTTGAGTTGCAGAGGAGCACAGGGCTGCTGGACCCTGTTAGTGCTGCTGTCGTGCCAAGCACAGGGCAGGCTGTGTAATGTCACCCTGATGAGTATTTCCTCCTGATGCAGCACTGACCTGATGGGCTGTGATTCTGGCAGGAGTGTCTTCCTGAGGCAGCTGCTGCTGTCCTCAAAGGTCCAGACCCTCCACAGTCCCCTGTCCTTCATCCCCATCCTCTCTTCTCCCAGCAGGCATAGCCTGTCCCTATCCACACACAGCTGGGGTGCAGGAGGATGGGGAGGGGTGCTGCAGGGCAGAGGGGAGCAGCAGGATTTTGCAGTGGACTTAAAGAACGGGATTAAGGGAACAGCCGAGTCCGTATGTTTAAAGGTATAAATATTGGGAGCTCATTTTGTGAGCCTGGCTGGCACAAAGGCAGAGGAGCTGCTTGGCTCTGCTGCCCAGCACAATACAACACTGCCTTCACGTCCTTACCCCTTCGCCAAGTGGTGGGGAAGGACAGGAGGGCCTGGCTGGTACACATGGAGGTGGTGAGGACAGACATTGCAGCGGAGAAAAATGGGATAGAAAGAGAGTTGGGTAAAGATAGGAAGCAGAGTGAAGTCAGGACTGCTTAACACTTACCTTACAGAGGGATGTGCAAGAGGGTTATGCTGAAAACCAGGAGTCACATATGGAGGGCAGCCAGGAGAGAGTGTACATCTTCAGGTGCCAGGTTTCTTCCAAGTCTTCTCATCCCAATGACAAAAAAACCCCACTGAAATGCCTGGGGAATCAAGCACTGCATAGTAGAGACCCCTAGATGCAAAACAGCTTGTACCACTCTAATTCCTTGTGTTTGCAAAGCTAGAAGAGAACAGCTGTTATAATTCCTCTGTCTTTGACAGAAAAACAGGTGCTGTGGACAGTATCTTACAATTTATAGCAAAAGATTTAACAGGTATCATAAAAGAATGCACTGGATGATCTTAACCAAGATACCATGACCAAACAAGGGAATAGATTAGTGTATCTTTTAATTACATAGTAATTGACTTGTATGTTGTCAAGAAAATAATTTCATCATGATGTTTTAAGAGGTTTTTAGCCAGAGGCTAACTATGGCATAATGAATGGTGGAGGAAATGATACAGTAAAATGCAAGGGCACATACTGATTCAGAGTTAATGATGCAGCCAAAAGACTTCACCATGTGAAAGTGTCCAGTGTTGTGGGCAAAAGTCAACCCTGTTGAAAAATGACAAAATATGGTGATGGTGCAGGGAGAACGTGAACTTGTAAGTGCCCAACTGCTGTGCAGTGTGTGGGGAAAGCCACACACAGGGCTCCTCATTAAAAGTGACCTACATTGATCTGTCTTTTGGAGGTGAAAAGAAGGTTTGACAGTATGAAAATTATGCAGACCAATAGCCTCTATCATCTTCAGGAATAATGTATGGTAATGCCCAGGTTGGTGGGTTTATTTATTTTTTATAAACTGGAAATATGTGTTATCCAAACGGTACAGAGAAGGGGGAAAGGAATTTGAGATGGAAATATAATCCCTCAGGAACAAGCTTCTGCCCTCATTTTCAAATGGTCCTGTGTTGTATTTCTACAGACCTTGTGATTGCAACAACATCATTTTTCTCCTTTGAGAAATGAGTTGTTAATAAGGAACATAAAGCTAGCTTAAAAATAAATAGCCAGCAATAAAGCATATAGTGAGACATACTGAGTTGGCGGCAGCAGCAGAGAAAAGTGACACAGCAAGAGTCATCTCAGATGCCAGTCCTAAGTTGTCTCTGAGAGATACTTAAACAGATGACTAGAAAAAATTAAAATCTGGGTTTAAAAGATTACTAGATTGCAAGAGTAATTGTGGTAAATACATGATACAGGAATAAGGACTGTGTTTCAGGCAAAAAAAAACCCAACCAGCTGTCTGACACTCATTGCCAGTTACTAGATCATTTAAGAATTTATTACCTGACAATTACCTTGGATATTGGAGAGCGGCAGCTAAGTTGGGCATAAGTGTGTGAAAGTACTGAAGAGAGAACCAGAAAAATTGCTGTGCTGGGAAAGCAAAATCAGTGGGTCTGTTTCTGAAGTAAATTGCAATTACCAAGAATAAGAATATGGGCCAAATTTTGCCAATCAGTATTCACATAATGCTCCCCAAAGCAAATACAGGACATTGTATAGCGTGATGAAGCTGTTTGATTTAATGGCATATATGCAGCAGACAGTGTGATTTCCAGAGCACAATGAAGCTGGCAGGGACAGAGCCCTAGCAGCCTGTGGCAGCAGATATTTAGGGAGTTAAGAAGGGATGATATGTAAGTCTGCTAATATTTGATGTATTTCTGGCTTTGTCAGTTCCTGTACTGGTCCTAATTGCTACTTAAGTGAATAGCTGCCCACCTCTTTCTGACCACGCTTTCCGTGTTGTCACAACTGGGAGGCACAGAGAGGAAATTCAGAATCCTTCCAGTGATGTGTTCAGACACTCAAAACAGATCATTTTCTTTGCCCACGGAAAAGGAATTATTTTAAGGCACAGTTGTTAAAAATATACTAGAGTATTTTGCCAAAAGGTGACTCTTAGATTTGAGAATCTTTTCTTTCACAGGAAAACAATTGCAGGGTATGGTAGCACAGATGAAATTCCTTCATCTTGTTAGTTCTTTTTGTTCTTTTTTTTTATTTCATTGACGTAAATTCAGCCACTAAACCAATAGCAACTCTTTCTCAGGAAAAACCTACCAGGTAATTTATATATTACAAAATTTTTGGCACTGAATTATAAAAGGCTTCTGGCAGCGTGTACCTCACCAGGGGTCTGCGTTGGTGTGGCAGCATTTAACTGCCTCCAGGACTTCATGGATCTGATTTGTGATAACATGTAGCAGAAACAATCAAAACATCACCTTCTCACCTGGCTTTCAGAGTTATCAGTGTGTGTTCATCTGACCCTATACTCGATGAATTAGGTGATGTAGGGTGCTCTATTTTTAAATGCCTATATTTTTTTAAATGCCTATGTTTTTTAACTACCTAATTTTTCAGCTTTAATAGTTCTGTAGTGAAACTACAGAGGATGTTTTACAGCCTTGAGTAGCCAAAGATAAAGGGACATAAAAGTACAAAGTGGTGTGTTGCCTTTTCTTTTAATGTGTGTAGAAAAATCCTGAATTAAATGCTACAATTTGGAAAGGTGTGGGTGAACGTGTTTGTGTGTTTTCTCAAAGAGATGAAGATTCTTTGATTTCCAGTTTTGCCTGACCTGGTTTTATATTTGTGGCCATTGCTTGTCACGTTGCTGTGTGCTGTCTCCCAGAAGAGGGTGGTGCTGCTGGGGTCCCAGCCAGCTGGCCTATGCCTGCTGAAATGCCAAGAGGCCCCACTTCTTGCCCTGAAGATTATTTTGCTGACAGCATGTTCGGCAGGACTATGATTTCCAGAGAGTCCCTGCTAGTAGAATCTGATTAAATTAGCAGAAAGTTTTTTATTCCATTTTCTCAAAGCTTTTTTTTTCACCTCTGGGTAACTGAGATGGGTATTTCTTTTTCTCCAAAACTTCTTCTGCCTCACAGTTTCTTTCAGGCTGTGTGGGAAATCTCTTCTGGTAGTGCCCAAAAGTGTGCCAGCCATAAAACCTGGATGGGGAGAAGTACGAGTTCAATATTATTTATGTGTCTGACACTGAGAACCAACACGAAAAGGACCTTTCATCTAAGGGCAGCATGTGACACTTTGATGACCTTTCATCAAAAGGCAGCATGTGACACTGTGCCCAGGAGACACATCCAGCTTGAGGGTGACACTGCATTAGGGTGCAAAGGTGTCCAGGCTTTGACCCCTGGAGGTCTGATTTCGCTGATCCAGTATTTCTGCCTTCTTGTCCACACCTGTCCACAAAAGAAACCTTCACATGTCATAGGAAAAGATTTCCAGTACTGGTCTGGCTGATTACTGTAATACAGAAATATGAGCATATTTGATGGTCTTTATCTTCTCTTTACCATAGTATGTAAGTATTTAATGACCTATTGGAGCTAATTTCAACATGACTATTAACACTGGAGATGATACTGGAGTCAACAAATGGAACTAATTAACACTCCATGTAAAAAGAACATCTTTTGAAATACAAAAAATGGTTTAAAATACAATTTCAATGCATAATCCTGTCTTCCAGTGTGCATAGTGTGTGTGCATGCTACCATAAACATCTCATTGCTTTTATGCTAGGGAGATGACTATTGAGTAAAAACATTAGTTGTGCCTTTATGATTTTATATATACATTATATAATCATAGAATTGTAAAATATCCTGAGATAGAAAGGACCCGCAAGGATCATTGATTCCAGCTCCTGGCTCTGCACAGGACTACCTCAAATAGTTAATATAATATATAAGAATAGAATAGAATTGTACTTTACTGTTGAGACAGAGCAGCAATAATAAATAGCAGTGTGTATATACTGTTAATCCATGCTAGGGCCTTTACAATAATTTGGTGCCATTTAATCACTCTCATCAGGTTGATTCTGACTTTTCCTGGTTCAAATTTCGCAGCTTGTGCTGGAAAATGATGCTCATCTGCTGGAGACTTGTTGTAGTACAAATAGTGCTAAACCAAAGGACTTTATAAAAGATGCCTGAAAAGTCTCAAGCTGCTTTTTGGGGTCCCTCTTGGGCTTGTTGTTGCTGTATCTAGTGAAACTGGAGCAGACTACTCTCTGAGAGGCAACTGCTCATTTTGTAAAGAAGGTCTCCTTCATTTGGTGTGATGAGCAGATTGAGATTAGAACATCTCTCCTGGCCTGAGTCACAGCCCACCAGCCTAAACTAAGATAGAACTGGTCTCTCACTGAGACAGTGAAGTAACTTGCAGTAAATAATTAATATTTTTAATGACTATTTTCTGATTTAATTTAAAGATGTTAGTGTTGTGGTGACGCAACTTCCAGATTTTTTAGCATCACTTTGAGAGATTCAGGGAGAACTCTCAATTTAAGGAAGAATTGCCATCAGTGGTGATGCAGGTGGCTCCCAGGATCAGTATCCTTTTCAGGTGAGCACACTGAGGTGTGCACTGGATCCTTCTGCTGCATAGACCAGGACTTATTCTTCTCAAAGGCATCTTTGAAATAAGAGTGAATGAAAGTAAGGAAAACAACAGTGCCTGATGATCTTAAAATATTTGTGGTGTCTATATTAAGGGTTACTTGGCTTGATTGAAGTGACTTAAGCTTTGGGTTCTCTCTAGACCTTAAAGTAACTTGAGAACATTTTCTTTGGAATTGGTGATGAAGAAATACAGCATAAAGGAGAAGCAGAGCCTTCAGCCAAGGATGAGACTCCCTACTTGCATCATCCTTTATTTGCTCAAGGTCATATCAACTATTCAGAAATTCAGGCTGAGGGGAGGTGCAGGATTTAATAACTGGGAGGATAGTACATTGCCTGGAGTTGTGTCTGCAGGAGATTGTCAACAGTTGCTAAGACAGGTTTAGGTGGGTAGAGCTGGTAACATTGGGTACACTTGTGTGAACAAGTCTCTTGAGTGTTCAGAGGGTGAAAAAAAATTGGTTAGGGCTTATCTGCAGTGGGAATTTCAGAACTGGAATTTCATCTGGTAGAGATGACCTGGCAATGGAAGGAAAAATTAAAAATGTTTGCACAAACAAGATCTAGGGCTCCAGGTGAAAAAAAGAGCTTGTCAAAAGCTGAGAAAGGGAGCAAAGTAAATGCCAGGAAATGTGGTGGGTCCTCTGAGATTGAATCAACCAGAAATCATGATCACCTGCTGAGGATGTGTTTTGGTTTAGAAAAAATTAAAAGTCTAGAGCTTAAATGTTTCTATATTAATCTCTTTCCAAGTTATTAACTTTGAAATGTGAAAAATCCTCTGTTCATTGCCTGGATTATTTTTGGAAATAAATCCTTCAGAAGCTGGTTAGTAAGCTTAGGAGGAAAGATAACAAAGTGCTGTCAACAGCTGTATCCTTGACAGAAGAGCAGAAGCACATCTGGCCCTGTTTGTTCCTATCTGGCTCATTTTTCTGCTTGTGTGTGTGTTGTGTGTGTGTCACTGGCTCACACACAACTGAATCCAGGAGATTGCATAAACCTGTTCAGAAAAGGAATTTCTTACTCATTAAAAAGCAAAAATACAAATCCATGCTAAGGATTTGTTTCTGTACCACTCACCAGCAAGTAGGGAAACTTTGGTCTGGGGAGATTTTTTTTCTTTTTAAAACCTCTCTGTAAAATTTCTCAGAAACACTCTGTCAGAGTGTTTCAGTAAGTAACTGCCCCACACAGAGTGGTTTCTGATCACCAGACGTGGCATCTGAACATTCCAGAGAGGTTAATGAAACCACGTGGTGTTATTGAAAAGAAACCTGGACACCCTGTCATCTCCTAAAAATAATGTACCTGTCTTTCTTGGCCATTACTCCTGCCAAGGGACAGTTTTTCTGGATTTTGGAGAGGAAGTAAGCTATCCTATTGCTAACCACTCCCAAGGTGTGTAGGTTGCTGAAGAGTAGAGGAGTCTTTAATGATGCTGTGTGGTTGTGCCATTCCTGACCTCTGCAAAGGGACCTTTAGGCTTTACTGAAGCTGTTGCCACACAGTGTGAAGGATGCAGAAAATGATCAGTGCTTAAATTATTCACTTAGGGATGTGGTTGTACTCTACACAGAGACCTTATGCTTTTATTAAATCTCCCAAAGCATGAATGTGATATGACTTCAGGAAGTTTTATAATTCTATCTAATTATAGATAAAGCAACCTTCTTTCTCACCCCAACTTTAATCACTAGGAAAAAACAAAGAGTCTCTACTGTATCCTTCTCCTTTTCTGTGATAAGTTAGGAATCTTCGTTCTCATGTGAGAATAATCCACAAGCATCTTGGTTTGTATATTTTTTTAAATTGTTGCATGAAATTCCTGGATAACAATTTGTTCTAGAGTGTTTGAAAATCCTTGCTGTAGATTTTCTTCATGAAACAGCTGCTGGTGCTTTGAATCGTGTGGGTGGGTGGATGTGTGTGCTGTGCCTAAAAGGAAAAAAAATTCTAGTCAGATGTCAAAGCAAAAATAGGAAATTTTAGAGATTTAGACTGGGTGGAGGAGGTGGGAAGCCAACTGTACAGAGATGTTAATTACCTTGGGAAGAAAAAGAGAGCAATGGAGTAGGTGTAGAGGTGTAGCAGGAGATTTACTTAATACAATTCGCATAATCATGAACCCACTTTCGTTGCATTAAGACGGGTTGTCAGAGAGGGCTTTACAACAGAAATATTTTACCAGAGGAAAAACAATTATTAGTCTTTTTATTGGAGGGCAAGGCTATTTTTACATCTCTTTTCATGAAGGAGGACAAGAATTGTATGGGTTTTGTTTGATTTGTTGGCTTTTGGGGTTAAAAATGAACCTAATTTTTCATTGAATTATTCTGGGAATGCAAGGTGATGCAGGATAAAAAAAAGCATTATTTGCTACAGTGGAAATGGTCCTTTTCCCCATAAAACAAGAAGCATGTGAGAGACTTTATCCATAAAAGGAGAGCCTGCTCTCTGCAGAGGGATCTCAGGTTGGGAAGTAAACGTTGAGGGCTGCAGCAAGTCCTCCGTGGCTTGCAAGACAGCCTGGCATCTTCCTTTTTACAAGAACTGCTGCAGTTCCCCTTCCACTCCCACCTTCTGCAGAAACACAAGATGTAGCTGTGGAAGCTTTTGAAGTCCATTGATGGGTGAAACAGCTCCTGTCATGGTTAACTGTGTAGAACAGAAACTTTTGAAAAGCAGCAGCTGGCCAGGCTTACTGGCACTGAAAGGATCAAGTGGGCAACCAGAGCAAGAGCCTGGTAGTGGATGTCCTGCCAGCTGCTGCCTACCCTGTGCTCAGCCCCCTTGTCATGCACAGCTGATGGAGCAGAGCAGGAGGAACAGCAAAATGGAGAATGCCAATGCTCTTCTTAATGTGCATTTGCAGTGCTCCCAGTCTAATTATTCCATACCTGCATCGTGTCCCAGGAAAAGCATCATGTACATGTCAGGTGGAGCACATAAAGCAAACCTGGAACAAGTGTCGTCGCTACTTTCTGTTTTCCCAGGCTTTTTTTTCCTTTTTTTTTTTTTAATGCCTTCTAGAAAAACTTATCAGCAAGGGTGGGGAGACAGATTTGATCACATCTGCTGGCCCTGATTTGTAAAACAACTACAATTAATCCTCCTGCTTTACAGGTTCACTGTTTTGGCCAAAGGCTGTTCTTTCTTTCATCCCCAAGTTCTTACACTGCTGTGAGGATGTCTTTGTACTTCTTCTGCTTTACTCTGTTTGGTGGCCTCTGTAAGGGACTTTCTTTTTTCCCTTTGATACCACTGTCTTGATTAACAATGTGTGTGTGTATGTTCTGGCTTTCTAGGACTAGAAATGAGATGAGCAGTTTATCACCAGTGACATACAGGTGAAAAGATGTTACAACCTGTGTAGAAGCAGAAGTAGGAAGGATGGTAGATAGTGTGGAGGATAATACAGACCATGGAAACATAGATGGGCTAATACCACAAAAGAGTTGCTGAACGTTTGGGATAAAGGGAGAATTTCTCTGTAAATCCATTCCTGTCTCCTCATCTTCACATCCGGTGTCACAAGCCCTTCTGATTCATGCCAACTTGATGAGCTGGGAGAACCTGCTGAGCCTGTGATAGCTGTGGCCAGAGGATTAGCAGCTTCTTTCCTTCTTCAATTCTGTTTTTAGACTGGGATACATCTTTACTGAAGATTTGCAGCCTGGTGGGTTGAGGAAATTAAATTTCACAGGGGCTGGAAACTGGAAGCACATATTCAGAGGTGTGGAAATGAAATGGTGAGATGTTAATACAGTCTTAAGGAGTAGATCCTATGGCCTGGAGTCTGGGGGCTTTTCTGGAGGTGAGTACTCTTTGTAGTAACAGGTTATATGAATTTAAAGGGAAATTGCAGAATAATTCCTGGTCTGGCACTCTTGCCCCAGAATAAGGGGCCCTTTTCGCAATTAATTTAACACAGTTCCAAAATATATTGCCCAATGCATTTGTTAGTTTCATAGCTGTTATTTCAGTGTTTTCCTAGGTAGAGAAGCTGGTGCCAGGGCTGGCTGGCTTGGCTCATCATCCCCTTTGGTGAGTGTCCTGGCCAGTTCCTGCCAGTGTGTTGGTCTTCCTCCTCCTTGGGGCTGTGCCAGTGACTCTGCCAAATGCCCTCTGCTATCTCTGCTCTCCTCCCCTTGGAGCTGAGCTTGCTCTCATCTCTGCTTTTCCCTCTTGTGAACCTGGCAAGCTGAGACTGATGAGATCAGGGTGTGCACTGAGAGCCAAGCTGGCAAACCCCGTGTGCTGCTCCAGCTCTGCTCCCTCTATACTCCAGCTGCTGACACATACCTTATATTAATGACACAGTGCCTTGGGAATACGTATTTTCAGAAGCCACATCAGCTTTTCCCCTTCAGTGCACTGTTGTGGTATGGGCAGTGTGGGAGTGGAGCCCTTTAAATACTCGAAGCACCCCCTAAAAGAAAGAGCAGCTGTGTATATGGGCACTGCTCATACATTACAAGCAGCATGAGCTGCCAATACATTTTTCTCCTTCTACGCACTCAGGTCATCCTGTGACCTCTCCCTGTTTGATTTATTTGGCAGTTTTTCTCCGTGGGAAGGCAGTGGGATGGGTGTGTTACAGCCCATGAATGTTCTGCTCTATGCCAGCTTATTTGCATTCACCTTTATCTGATGAATATACCCAATGTATTCCTAAATGTCTGGAGTCACTTGTGGGTGACAGAGCTCTACCTTGTGCTGGAAACATTCTTTTGTGTCATCTTCAGATAAAAATTTAGATCTCTGAGGTTTATTTTTCTTCCAAAGGAAATGAAATTAGTATGAGATTTTGTTTGGCTTACGCAGGTGTAACAGGAACGTTTGCCATCTGATAAGTTTGCATGTAGTGAGTGCAAAGGCAAGTTTGGTTTTTTTTACCAAATGTAGACAACTCAGTATGATGAATGAGTTTATTATTCTGTAAGGTGCTTATTACATTATGCTCCTCTTTGTCTTTAGGGAGAACTCTTTAACCACTTCAGGGATTGATTACATTTGATTAGAGAGTAGTATGTCTTCTGAATCCATTATCCTGGATAAAAGTCCACAAGTTTATTCCGTTTTATGATGCAGCTGGAATTACACTGTGTGTGTATTATACAAATGAGTACCAAAGGCAGAGCTTTTCCATAAGAGCTCGTTTGAATTGATGAGTGGCCTTTTCTTATAGGATTATAACACTGGATTGCAGGTAGGGGTGGAAAAGATCCTGTGGGCTCATCTTGTCTGCAGCTCTTTTCCTCCTCTCTTTCTTCCTTTGAAATCTGAAATTTCTGGCTCATACCTTCACACAAAAAAAGAAAGTTTTCCCAGTTTATTTGACCTTTCCTGTTGTGGTGGCCACAAATGCTTCCCCTGCCTTCTACCCCAGCTGAGACTGCCTGCCCAGGAGATGGAGGAGTGGTGGGGATCACTGTCCTTCTGGTCTCATGTAGCCTAGAGTGAGCCAGCGTAGGGCGGGGGATAGGCTGGATGACAGGGCAGGAACACTTGCAAGCCTCATTTTTCATTGTTCTTTTAAATCATAGCACCCTTTCTTTCTCTTAAACACAACGTACACAATTTTCCCCTGGCCAGTGTAGTGTCTCTGCTCAGAAATGCTGGCCAGATTTGTGGGGAAGTGAATGTACAGGCAGATGCGGCGAAGATGGGGAGGAAGACAGGGTGGATAAGTGTGATGTACTCACAGCATCCATCTCCTCTGAACTGCTTCTATGAGCTCTGATTTAATCTCCCAAGCTTCTACTTAGATTTTCACTTCTCTGTAGGAATGCAGTGTTTCTGAAGTGCCTGATTGACAGAGGAGGATTTAAGGGGAAAAAAAAAGTAGAGCCGGCTTCCAAGCAGTTTCACTAATTGCAGCTTATTATAAATTTAACAGATGAACTGTCAGTTTCTTGAAGGTGTGTGCTCACCACAAGCTTTCCTTGGATTCTGCACAGGCTATAGAAAAAAATTAACTTCTAAGGTGCTCAGCTAATGTAGTGTGTTTCATTGCTCAGTAGGATGTTCCTTGGTTTATGGTTTGCAGGCTTCATTCTTCCTTTTACCACATCTGATAATACTGTGGTCTAAAAGATAACTTTGGTGTGGGTTTTCTTCTGTTTGTATTTACTCAATGAGGAGGTATGGAAGACTTTTATTCTTCTCGGGGTCAGCTACCAGTGAGTGAAGCTTTCGCCTTCAAACGGGTCATTTTATTATTTTTCTTTTCCACAGATGTCTGATTTGATAGGCACAGCAGGACTGAAATAATATTTTTTATGACCTGAAATTTCTGGGTCTTTCATAACTTCTAAATTAAATTGTGTAACTTCTAAATTACATTCTGTAACTTGAGAAGCTAAACATTTCTAAGCAGTTCATCTGCCTGATGTAAGATTTTTTAAAAAAGAAATACACATATATATGTACACTTTCTTTAAAGTTTTTGGAATGCATCCTGATTTTTCTGGGTTGGTCATAGCTTTTTCTTCTGCTCTTGTGACTCTCTGTATCATGCAGCCCTGGTATCATCATAGTCCCTTTGCATTGTCAAACCCTTACCATAAAATTATTAATTTGCTTTTAATTTATGTCTCTGAAATTACACTTTTATTTATGTTGGCTGTTTCTTTTGTGTGACTTAGCTGCAGGAGAGCACATCTGGGCAGCTTTGCTTATCAACCTCTGCCTGTCAACCAGCCATTCAAAAAGATGTTTTGAACCTGGAAGCAGATCACAGAATCATAGAATGGTTTGTTTTGGACGGGACCTCAAAGATCACCCAGTTCCAACTCCCCTGTCATGGGCAGGGACACTTTCCACTAGAACAGGTTGCTCAAAGCCCCATCCAACCTTGAACATTTCCAGGGATGGGGTATCCACAACTTCTCTGGGCAACCTTACTTCTGTACAGTGTGTGTTGGCCAGTGCTGGTTGCAGAGACTCCTCTCCCCCTTTCTTGCTCTGTTTTTTCCCATGCAAAGGACAGTTTCAGGGGTACCAGACACCTGGCCCTTCTCTGCTTTCATCCTTCTGGTGAAACTCTGAGTGGTAGGGAATGGCAGAAAATCGTATGTTTATTTGAAAGTGATGATGCAACAAGAGGGAAATGAGTTGAGCTATTTCGAAGAAAGCAAATGAAAACATCAGCACAGAGGTCCGAAGTCAGGGAGGGGATGGAGGCAAGTGAGGATCTTCCTCTGGTAGCTTTAATTCACACTTTTTGCTAAATGCAAATGAAAGCTTAGGAAAAAGTCTGCTTGGAATACATAGTAAATGATGTTGCCAGGATACTTCCTGATCATGTTAATTAAACTGTCCCACAGATTGGGCTTAATTACTGCATAATTTGCATATTGGAAATGATGGTACGCTTTACTAAAGAAAGTTCTTATTCTGTTAGCAGAAGGAACATTGTACATGAATTAATTTCCAGGGGAAGGAGTCTCCTGACTCATATAATGATGTATCTTGAAAATAAAGTTAAGATTTCTGGTAATGAACTGACATATATCTCATTCCTTTTTGCAAGATTACATTTTATACTTGTTCCACTAAGTTCCTTGGAGACCTCATCCACCAGCCTTCCTCTTTTTGGGTATTTCTTTAAATAAGAGGACCACTGTTGCTTTCAGGGTTGCTGCTGCTGAAGCAGATATTAGTTAACATGTGTAAAGGGGTAAAATATTTGTTCTGAGGCCCAAATTTGATACTGTATGTGCACTGCTGGTGATGCTCTTCACCCCCCTCCAAAATTAAACTCACTATTAGGATATCGGCTTTTCCTTGTCATCTTTTTTGTTGTTTGTTTGTTTGCTTGTTTAACTTCTGACATGTCTCTGGCATCCTACTTCTGAAGGCCTGAGGACAAATGGAGGAATGTAGAAATACTCTCTGCCCCTCAGATCTGAGGTCAGGTGTTTCTGGTGGATGCCCTGCTTGGAGGCCTTGGGCATCTCAGGTGCCTGATGGGATGGGGTGGGAGTAGCTGTGTGCCTTCCTAATGCTGAAAAAAGAGGATTTTGCATCTGCATTTCTGCCAGGGTAATTTTATAGCTCCTGACCCTGCTGTTGCTTTAAGTTGATCTTCCTGCAGCCTGTTTAACTGCAGGACCATGATAGTGCTTTGCAACAAAAGACAAAGCATCAGAATTCCTGCATGAACTAAGACAAGATAAAAACTGTTTTGTTTTGGGAAAAAATCTTCTGAACACAGCAATTTCCCAATTTAGACTGCTAATTGCTTTGGATGATATTGTTGCTAGGATATATATTTCTGATGTGACTTCTACTTCTTAATTCTTTTTTGCTCTCTTTTTGAACAGGTGATCATAAACAGCACAATCACACCCAACATGACCTTCACGAAAACGTCGCAGAAGTTCGGGCAGTGGGCAGACAGCAGAGCCAACACTGTGTTTGGGCTGGGCTTTCCCTCAGAGCAGCAGCTGACAAAGGTACCAGGGCTCACTGAATTTCTGCATAGCCTGTCTCATTTCTGGTTAGTGAAGAGTTGCCTAAACCCATTTGCTGACCTGGGTGTTGCTGCAAGTCCTCTTCAGCAGAGCAAGTCGCTCATTTGCTATAATTACCCACTGTCTGTGGGTGGCACTGGGTGGTGGCAGTGGCAGGGGATGAGTAACTGAGGGGGGGCTCATGTCAGGCTTCCTGACAAAGCTGCCTCTGCATTAATACAAAACCCCTGGCCATGAGTTTGGTATTAATGAAACACTTCCCTGGACCAGGGACTGGCCACAACAGCAGGCTTGTAAAGTCTAGAGCTGCCTCTTGCTATGAATAGCCAGCAGTTTAAAATACATCCTCTGTCACTGGATTAGTGGTCCTGACAAGTGCTTATGAGGCAGCTGAGATGATTGTTCATTTAGTAAAAAGCCCTACTGATCTAACACATAGTTGACACCTCAAGCATAGCTACTTGGCACTGGACTTTGTAAGGTAACTCAACACGGTGTCCTTGGGCATGGCACACAGTCTCTCATGTTGCTGTCCCCTCCTAGGGAAAGGATCATAAGAACAAGATGTTTCTTTTGTGTCTAAATCAGAAATGGCAGAGCATTGCAGTAGAGTGACTTTTCCATCAAGTGAATTGTTATAGGAATTTATTTTACTTAGTCTGTCTTACTGAGTTTTTGCAATTTCTAGAGAATTGCATTTTTTTGCAAGTATTTCTTAAAGGAAAGCATATTTTACTTTTCATGTTAAATCATTTTTGTGCTTGGGATGTCCACAAAGGTGCCATGGCAATAACCTGCTCTTCAGGAATGCTAAGGCCAACCCATCAATCACATGCAAAGCTTGTTTAAAATGAGGTGCTGGTGATGGTTACATTTTATGAAGTGTAGAGGACTACTCATTTCACCTGTGCATATTCTCCACTCCTGGGACAAAGAGGTGTTCATAGTAGTTAATAAGTAGTGTGGGAATATGGGAGGGTGAAAGTGGACCTAGAGGAATAGTTTGCTTTGAGTAACAGACAAGCATGATCCAGTGCAACCTTTGGACACTGAATGAAAGGATTAGCACCACTGGATAGTAATTTTTAATCCTGGATTACTGAAGTTACAAGTCTGCAACATGACGTGACCACATGGTACCTGAGTGTGGGCTGGGGCTGAACCTGCACCGTGCACTGTGAGACTGGTAATGCTGAGTCTGGATCAGGAGAAGAGAGGTTTATAATGTAATAAGGCACAAGGTACATTTGGAGGTCCTTGCACCCTAATCAGAGAGGTTTTGCTGTATTCTCCAAAACTGTTCAAACACATCCTTAGAAGAAATGTGTTGCTGGTATCAGAAAGCAGCCCTTCATTGTCCATGTGTCCAGAGTAGAGCCAATCTGAAAAACATGTTGTATGGGCACAGGGGCCTCAGCACCAGCTGTGTTTCTCCCCAGGTCATTTTGCATATCTGTTTGCACTGCATGATCTGCTGAAGAGCCCACTGCCCATAATATAATCTTCTACTTGCATGAAAAGCTTTTCAAACCAGCAGAAAGACTTCATTTGTTCAGAATATTGAGAGGGAGCTTAAGGGGGAAACTTCTGAAAATAGCTTGAGATGATCTTTATAAAAAAACAAACCAAAACCAAAAAACCAGACCAAAACCACAGAAAACCCAAAACTCTGACAGTTACCTAAGTGGAAAAAGTAAGAAAACTTGATTTATTACTACCATGCAAAGCAATGGGATAAAGGTACTCCTTATCATCCACGCTGCTTGTTTAATTATTGAACCATTAGTAAGAAAGATCAGAGCTGGTGGCAAGATTACAGATCTATAAGTGTATTGGGAATAGTAAAATCAAGTTTCATTTTACGTTAATAGCGTTATACTCTTATAAAGATATAAATTAAAGCTTGCCTGTTTTACGGGAAATAATTGAAGTGCTTAGTCAGGAATTGGAAGGACACACTAAAACTCTACTAAACCAGAGATCAATAGCCCTGGCTTAAAATAAATATAAATAAATAAAGCTGAAAAATGTCTACTGAAAACAATGAATAATAATGAGACAGGAGAAGAGGTTAGCAGCCTGAAAATGCCTGCATTTTTAAGTATATTGCTTGGCCTAATAAAAGATAATGCCTCATTCTAATGCCTTGCTTCTCTTGAGATACTTAAAGCATTAATCCATACCTATAGGGAAAAGCAGTTCAAATTAAACATGAGCCATTAATGAAAACTGCATTCCCTGACCCAGTAACCTAATTACCATTCACATTGATTGGGAGAATCCCAGGGCTTAAAGTTGATGTCCTATTTGGGGTCCTTTTCCCCTCTTGCAGGACTTGCTGACCCTCCTCTTCCCCCTTCCTACCCTGTGCCTCAGAAGGGTCTTAAGACATTATTTGAACATTGCTTCAGCCAAACCGAAACAGGAATCTAAAGAAATTAATGGGGTGTCTGGGTGTGAAAAGGTAGGGCTGGTGCTCTAAAGGTAGTGCTGTATTTTGCACCTGAGGTGGTTAAGGAAGTCGTTCAGGGTGCTTTGAGGGAGACATGCTATCTGAGGAGCTGCAGTTAGTCAAGGTCATAGGGACAAAGGTTTATACAGGTGAGAAACCCAGCAAACCCAGACTTTGCACATCATAAAAGAATTGCATCCAGCACCTGGGAAGCACTGGGCTTTATGTGTGTGCACACATGCACATTATGTGTGTGGGGGTCACTGTGTTGCAGGGAAGCAAGAGCCTGCCCCTGCCTCCAGCACACAGTGCAGTCACTTCTCCAGCATCAGAGCTGGCAACACACTGGCTGGCATAGAGCAAATTACTGGCCATTTTCTGGGGTAAATAGTCTTGTTCTCTATCAATCTGCCCCTACTGAGGGCTTATGTAGAGAAAACCATGGGAGAAGTGCATGTGCGTTGTGGGTCATGGCACAGCAGTGCTCCCCAACGGGACATCACATCACCCTGCCTTCTGAAAACCGAGAGGGAGATGAAGTATTTATGAGCCTGCTTTGGGTGGGACCAGCTGCTTCATCCAGCACTGGCACAATTTGCCAGTAGGAGACATAAAATATAATGCCAGAGCAGGACCCTAAAATTTATGCGTACAAAATCATGCTTTTTAATGTATAAAATGCTAGGAGGGTCTATTTGAATATATATATATATATTTCACCTTGTGACAAGCTGGCTGCAGATTTGAACAGCCTTTAAATAATCTGTGCAATGCACAGTAGCATCCTTGAGTCCCCATTAAATTTCACTGGCCAAGTTTCCTAATCAAGCACTGTTCATGGGCTGCAGCCACTTGACTAAAAGGTTTCACAAGTGTTGGTAACAGCAAATCTTTTCCATATTGCAGCTTAGACTCACAGCTTCCTGGGGCATGGGAAGATGTGTTTTATATTCCATGACAGACTACTGGAGGGGTGTTTAGTTGCTGTTTCTCCTACTCCTGTCTTTTATTTTTTGCTAATTTTGGGGAACTTTGTCTGACCAATGGCAAGCATGGAGGAAAGTAAAGATGGAAGGAGAAGGAGCATGATGAATTTTTTAGTTGATTTTGTGTATCTGTACTTTCATTGCCCTTTGTGATCATACTTATCAAGCTTTCTTTTAGTGAACAGAAAATTCTTTCACCTTTTACCTAGGAATTTCACATTTAAACAGTACTTTCTTTTGTTGCAATGGTTTGATAGCTCAAAGTCCACTTAGATCTTGGAGGTGGAATGTGATTTTGCAGTACCAATTATTTGTCAATTATTTATGTTTGGGACAGAAGAAATCAGTTACCAGGGGAAAAGCAGCTCTCTGGTTTCTGACAGTGATTAGACCCTGTGGCTGTGCTGACACTCTCTGACAGCCTCAGGATCTGGGAGGCTCCAGAAACGCCTGCTGTGCTCCTGTAAAAATTAGGGTTGGTAGTGCTGCACAAGTGTGGGCTGTCACCACTGCCTTGCTGCACTCAGGAGGGTGATCAAGCGAAAGGCTTTAATTTCATAACAAGCCAAGTGATCCCCTGTAGCTTTCAAAAACAGACCCTTGTAAAATCGTGCAGGAATTAATTAGCTAAGAAACTGCAGCAAAACTCTTTATGGACTGACTGTTTCCAAGTGTGAGGGGTAACCAAAACCCCGAGTCAGTCTTTCACCTCCATTTCTGTGACAGCCATCTTTATGTCTGTAACAACAATAAGAAGGAAGGGTAATATTATGACGCTTAAAGCCAAAGATCTGTTACTAAGATAGTGAAAAAAATCAGTTATTTGCACTTGTTTCTAAAAGCAAATGTGTTAAATACTTCTGTTGGTGTTTCAAACATGACTGAAGTCTATTATTCAATGATATCATTATTGGTTTAGTATTGAAGATTAACTTTGCTCGTTCATATACAATTTTTTATTATGGAAATTTAGAAAAAATGCCCTTTTCTTCTCAGCTCACATAATTTTTCACAGCAGTCTCCTGTGTGCTTTATGAAGATAGCTGCGAAAATGAAATTTGATGGATCACTCCCAATTCTTTTTGTCTTTTCAATTTCATATCGTCCATGAAGAACCCTCATAAATTTTTCATACATAAGATGAAAAGATTTATTGTAAAAGAGAGAGAGAGAGATTTATTATAAAAGACTCAAACCAGCCTAATACTATTTTGAATACACCCAAAGATAGAACTTACTATTGATATAATATTTTAGAAATAATCAGCGGGTTATAGCTGTTTTGTCACAGCAGGAGATACATTTTGTGTAAAGCTGGAGTTAAATCACTTAAGGCACAAATGTAATGTGCTTGTTCTTAACGATCTGTAAAGTGCTACAAAGGTAATCAAGTCGTTTGTGTGTGCAGCGACTGCACATGCCATCAGATGGCAACTGCTGCCATCCAAGAGCACACAAGAGCTTTGCATATGCAGTGTCAGCTGTTGTAAAGAAAACAGCTGGATTCCAGAGCTCCATCTTCATTCATAGGCATCCTCACAGATCGTAGAGTACACCCAAAATGTCACTCGGCTTTTACAGTGTGCTCGTCCATGGGATTTAACACTGATATGTGCCTGTGTGTGTTTTTTGGAAATTACAATTTGTGTGTATTATACAAAACATTGGTGCCTCCACTTATAAATCCAGATTTCTTTTAGACCAAATGGAGAAGATTTGTTTTGTCAGTCTCTACAGTCGCAATATTTTACTGAGAGAGAGCATGCTAAATATGTGCTGTAAATCTAAAAGTTAGGAGATAAGAATAGTAAGGGGGTAATGATTCTTCCTATTCCTCAACTATAAAATTTGATGTGTTTTTTCATGCTTTTGTTTATAGGTTTTTCAGAAGTATTCTGAATTATACAATGATATAATGACAATCCTTTCATTCACAAACTGTGCAATAAAATACATCTATTTATATTTTTACTTTTAGTATGTCCTACCTTTCTAGCATTTCAAGTTTCTCAAAACACAGGCAAGTGAGACCAAGCTTCTTTAGCTGAAAGACAAAGTTACCCATTCTTATACTGAATACATCTTAATTTAAAAAATAAATTATGTATTATACCTTTTTTTCCCATCTTGTAATCTTCCTTTTAAAACTTTAAACACTGTTTAGAGTGTTTGAAGCCCTGCAGCCCTGACTGGCTGTGATGATAATTGTATTTCAAAAGTGCCAGGCTGGCTTTGGAGCAGATGTCCTACAACAACTTGCAGAGGTTGTGATTTGTGTTTTTCTATCTTTATCTTTTCTCCCCTCACCTTCCCCTGTTTGATATAACTGTCTTACAGGAAGCATTCAAGCCTTCCTCTGAAGTCTTCTACATTTATTTTTGCCAGTAATAAGAAAATTAGACCAGAAAAGCTGTGTTTTCGTAGGACTTCATCATGCATTCAGATCTACCTTCTCATTTTTGCAGTGTCTTGATAATCCCTTGCTTCCATTCTGTAGATAGCTTATTTGCATTCTTTAATTTAATTGACTTGCTCTTAGGAATAGAAGACTGATAATATTTTTATCCAAACATATGGTTTTTAATACTTTCATCTTTAATAGACCACCAACACCAAGTGAAACAGAAGAAGGGTAGGAAATAAACCAGAAGACACTAAAAGTTCCTTTTCCTCTGTGGGTTTTAATGTGGTCAGCCAGAGCTACAGAGATAGCCCTCTTTTAGAAACACCCCCATTCATTTTGAGAGAACCTCCCTGCCAAAGAATTAAGACCTTTTCTCATGCCAAAAAATTTAAATTAATAAAATTAGTTGTTCACTTTTGGAGATCTGTGAACCATATAGAGATAGTAATCTCAATGATTTAATAGATAAATCAAGTTAATATCTTTCATGCTTTTTCCAGTTTGCAGAGAAGTTCCAAGAAGTAAAAGAGGCTGCCAAACTAGCAAGAGACAGATCTCAAGAAAAAATTGAGACGTCAAGCAATCATTCCCAGGTTTGTAATTTAGCTTTAATACCTATACACATACAGGATAAATAATTTAAAGTTAAATTTCCTAATGAAGTGTGCCAGCTTCTGGCAGCCAGTAAAGTGTTTAAAATGGAGATTGCTGAAGGTAATTGTTAGATGTTGGACATTAGCCGTTGTCAGAGGAATATTTTTCATCCTTCTATGCCCTTTGCTTTCATTTATATCCATTTTTTTTCAGCAGTTCTTGACCTGTTATAACTTTTTTAATAACAGGGGAAGTTACACATCCTTTGATTTGTAATGTTACACATAGTTTGAGTCACTGGAAAGCAAGTCAGTGTAGTGCTTCAGCAGACAGTAAATGAGATTCGTTGAGATCCTTCTTTTTGTCATCTAATTCACTTCTGTAGGTGTTTGTTTGCCAGTGGAGAGCCTGGCTGTGTGGCCATAGTGTTTCCCTGCATAGGTGTGGCCGATGGGAGGCTGTGGGAACACAGGCAGTGCTTTAGTGAGTGACTGGAAGGCGCTTGTGTTGTGTATCTGTACAATACACTTTCCTAGGCAGCACGCCTTGTATCACCAAGAGCCTCTGTGTCCAGGGAGATCTGAGTTTCTTACAAACTGAATGAATTGAGTGTTGTGCCAGTCCCTCTATGTAGTTGACTGTATTTTCATGTGCCTTTCATTAGGTAAGAGTGAATCCTGCTCAGCAGGTGTTCGTGGCCTGGGCCAGTGTTTGGAGGAAAGCTAGACAAATTTTGATCAGAGAGGAATTCAGATTCATGATCAGAAAAAAAACCTGCTGAATGCTTTTAGTCTTGAAACTGCCTTCCTTTGTGGGGTCCACAAGTATCGATCTGAGGGAGTGATTTTATATACTTACTTTGTAGAGACTTTGGTCGCGGTCTTTGTAGTTCACTTTGTTCTCTGTTGGTGATCAGCACCAAGCACTGTGTGAATCGTATCTGTTTGAAGGAACAGCATTTGTTTGTTTGTGTGTTAGTTTGGGCTTTGCATGCTTCCAGGTGCACTGTATTGTTTCAGTATCTTAAAAAAAAACCTAATCAACCTTTATAAAACACAAGCCTTGTCAAGGAGAAAAAAAGAAACTTTAAAAAATTTTTGAACACTTTAAACTTCCATTTGTGTATCATTCTAATTTTTTTATTCTTTTTAAACAGACCAGCTTTGCAGCCAAGATGAAAAGGGTATGTGTGTGTTACCACTGTTCTGCCAGGAGAGCCGAGGTCTCAGCCAAGTGGTGTGGGATCAAGATTGCAAAGAAATTGGTGTTGTGGTCTTGCAGGAGATGCAGGAGACACCCAGTGTTCGTTTGTGTGTTGTGCTGCAGGAGTCTGGACGTGAAACACCATCCTCCACTCGAGCTTCTAGTGTGAACGGCACAGACGACGAGAAGGCATCACATGGTGGCCCTGCTGAGGCACATCTCAAGTCTGAGAATGATAAATTAAAAATTGCTCTAGCCCAAAGGTGAAGTTCCTTTAAACCTAAATTGCACTGGAATAGTGTGCTGTAATTATCTGATGGCTAGCGATATTAACAGAAATTATTCAAATGTAATTGCATTAATTTAAAATGGTGCAGCAGAATGGATGAATGAGCAGATTTTAACAAGTTCCTCCTGGTATCCAGTTGAGAGATATTTACCATTTCGTTTATTCCTGATCTAGTTTGTGAAGAAATAAGCTCTCTTTTATTCTGCTGATGCAAACTATTATAACCATCTTCGTTCATAAAGTTTTAGAACTACAGAAATAACATTAAAGCCATAGGGGAGCAATTGCTGCTAATAACATGTGAAGGCAATCTTTCTTCCTCTTTGAGTTTTCCTACACTTACTTTGATGAAAATAGATATGGATATTTAAAATTATAAAAGGGAATGAACTCAACCATAAAAAGTTGAAGTGAGAAATATATTTTCATCAGGCTGCCTGGAAGTCTTAGGGGAATATTTCTGAACTGGACAGAGCCCCTTGAAGTCACATTTTTTGCTATTTGCTTTGATAAATAATTTGAAAATGCTGAGAAAAGTAGTTTGCAGCTGTAGTGAAAATACAGGCGTTGCAATATGCAAAGTTACAACATTAAAATAGAATAATTCTCTGCTGGGATCTTGCCTTGTCTGCCTCGTGCATGTGAATGTATCTGTGAATGGAAAGAAAAGCTAACAGGATCGAGCTACTCCTAGAAAGGTATTTAAAAAAATAAGGCAGCATCATAAGCAGCGTTACTCAGTGAGCAATTCCAAGGTTGCATGTATTATATTTGAAGTACATCATCTCTCTTTATTGACATTTTAATAGCATAAACTATTTCAAACCGTAACGTTTGCTTGTTCTTCCTGCTGAAGACACCTCTACAGGCAAGCAGCAACAAGCACACAGGGAGTTCCAAAGCCTTCCTCCCATTCACCCTCTAATCTTGTGCTCTATGCTGCAGCTCAAAGCTTTGGGGAATGAATAGTTTAATTCTGCAGCATTATGTAACACTTTTATAGTTAAGACTCAGCATTAAATAAAAAATTCAAATATAGATCATGTCAGTGCCCTAATATCCTCCATTCTGAATTACTGTACCGTCTGCAGATGTGCAGAGTGGCTTTATTGCAGGGGTGCCAGGTCCCCAGCCTGTGCTGCAACAGAGGCAAGGTGAGGCACTGCCACACAGCTCGGGAGGTGACAGGGACCGTGCACTGCATGGGCTGAGACTTCTGTGTGCACATGGTGAGGATCCCAGCTGGACTCTACAGCCTCCTCTGACAGCAGGGCTTTTCTTCCAGACACACAGGTCACTGCTGCTGAAGTTGGTAAATCCCTATGTTTTGATAGAGACAGTCAAATTAAGGCTTGTGTTCTCCTTAGGCGTGCAATGTCTAAAAGCAATTACGTACACCTGAGTGTTCTTATTGCAACAAATTAATGGCCAGCACACCGTGGTGGATGAGTTTGCAGGCAAGGTAAAGAATAACGATTCACAGGATTAGAAGGTGAAACCACCTCATGGCATCCTGTTTTTCTCAGTTCATCCAATGTGAAGAAGTGGGAGACGGAGCTGCAGACGCTGCGGGAGAGCAATGCCCGGCTGTCCACAGCACTGCAGGAGTCTGCAGCCAGCATCGAGCACTGGAAGAAGCAGTTCTCAACCTGCAAGGAGGAGAATGACCAGCTGAGGAGCAAGGTAGCAGAGCATACCCACAGGAGAGCCGTCCCCTCCAGTTAGCTCCTCCTGCCATTCCTCTTTCTCTTGGATTTCTACAGCTTTTTCGTTGTGTGTGTTGGGAGGTGGATTTCGTCTTTGAAAGGGAGGTGGATGGGGAGTTAAGGCAACTGCTTCCCACTGCATGCAGCAGGCAGGGGAGGTCAAAGGACTGGGGATCATCAGGAAGACTGGTGCTGCTCCATCACGTGAAGCTCACTGCCTTGAGAGACTTGGTATCAGCAGGCATTGCTGGATGGGATCATAAACCGGAAAGGTTTTAAAAGTGGGGTTACTATTACATATCCCCTTCTAAGCTCACTGAAATACTGCTAGGTATGAATGAGCAGAAGGTGTCTTTATGGCCTGGTTACCCACAGGAAACCAAGCTGAGAACCACTCAGGATTAGAAGCCAATCCCTACAGCATGCAGAGGAATGAGGATTTGAGTTATTTCCCAGCAGTGTGGGCTGTGAGCCAGGTCCTCCAGCACTAACACCTGGCACATCCAGAAACCTGCCAAGAGGCATTGTCAAAAGCTTTTTCCCCTTCATTATTGAGCACATTTCTCAGTAGTGTTAAGATGGAGTGTTAGCAGTGGTTACAACAGGGAACAACTCAGAGGTTTAAATTTGTGAAGTCTCGGTTTAGAGTAGTCATTGGTACCAACCCTCAGGTAATACTGTGTATTCTGCAACAGCTCCACATGGGGCTGGTACGAGCCTGGGCATGGGACAGCCTGGATTCCATGAGCACTGCTTGCAGGAATAATTTCACTCTATTCATCCTCCATGTCTTGGAAAAGCTGCATCCTTTTCCTTCTTGCTTAGATGGATCACTGGGACATTTGAATTAGAGATCAGACTGTATCAGTCTGGTGAGGATATTATTTGTTTAGTGTTTGCTTTCAAAGAAGGAAGAAATTTCATGTCTTTTTGTGTGTCAGTAGACTACAAGTAGTATTTCAATGTTGGAGGTGGTTTGGGTTGTTTATTGGCACTGAAAATCCATGTGGAGCAACCTTTTTCCTGAGGCAGATACTCAGCTGTCTGTTCGCATGTGTTCTGTGTGTGCACAGTGGTAATGCAGAGATCAAACCAGAGCCATAGTAACTGATGTTACATTAATAAATTAATATTAGTTGTTACATGATTTGGGTTCCTGTAACCAGTCTCTTGTGGACAAGGGGGAAGTGGGAGACTGGAATAGTATATTATAAGAAAATGGCATAGTTTGCAGTGTAGTTATTTACTTTCCTATACTGTTGCAGACAAAAGTTGTTCTCATTAAAATTAATACATCCCAGTAGCTGCACTAGATATGAAGACATTATTAAAACACTGTCTTGCTACAGCTGCAAAGTCATCATGCCAGTGACTAGCCAGACTGCAGCAGAGCTGTCTGTATAATGTGCCATCTTCTTCTATAGGGGGAGGTTTTTTGAGCTGTTCCCTCAAATAGGTTCCTTGCTCAACACTCACACTGCACCACTGCGGCACCCTGGGAAGTTCCTTCTCCTTTATTAAATAGGTCAGAATTTTTTGCATATTGCTCTACCTTCAAATGAGTGAAGTTATAATCCCAAAGCAACACGAAGCTGAGCATTAAAGTACATACTTTAATGAGCTGGCCCATTGGCCTGTGGGAAGTGCATCTCCTGGGAGCTGAGTCCAGAGCTGGCAGGAGGAGGTTTGGAGAGAGCAAAGTACATCCCTGGGCGAGAGAACAAAGTGGCTCACGTTGCTCTGAACTGGTTCTTCCCCTGAAGTTTTGATGTTCTGTCCCTCGTACACCAGCTAGAATAATAAGCAACCCCCAAGGAGGCAAAACTGGGAGTGATGGAGAGATTTCTTCTCCTTGTTGTATTAAGGAAACCCCTTATTTTAGAGCTCAGTGTTTTGTGCATTCCTGAGTACTCATATGAGAGACTGTGACAAAAAATAAATACAGACCCAGGGCTTCCCAGTGGATGTGTAAATTGGCTCTTTTTAAGGAAAGAAGTGATAATTTGGTGAATTGAATGCTGTGATTTAGGAAACAGATCCAATGCCCATTTCATCATGCCCCAGATTTTCAGAAAATTGAAAAATTTCACCTAATGTCTGACATTTCTTAAAGATTGAAGAATTGGAGGAACAGTGCAATGAAATTAATAAAGAGAAGGAAAGAAATGCCCAGCTGAGTAGACGTCTCCAAGAACTGGAAACAGAACTTCAGGACAAAGAGCTGGTGAGTGTGCTGAACACAGAAATGGCATTTTCATATTTGAGTGGGTCTGTCTGCTTCTCTCTTGGGGTGCAGACTTATGGAGTGGTTTGCCTACAACCAGAAGCAGCCTGGTGTTTCTGGGTGTTGCCTGTTTCTAGGTTTTTCATGTACAGCTGCTTAGCAACACTTTGATAGAGTTCCTCTGTCTCAGTTTCACGATGTGTTAGGTGCTGTGATGGCACACTTTAATTTGTCAGGGGTTAACAAACATGATACTTTTATGTATACAACACAACTCCCAGTAGAAGAGCCAGAGTGGTGAAACTTGTTACCCAGTGCCAGACAGATGAGATGCTGAGAACAGATTTATTTGTCAGTCCCATGCCCAAAATTCCTGTGGATATTAGGACTGTCATTAAGAAGACATCATTTACGAAATAACTTGGCATTTGTGTAACAAGTCCTGTTTCTTTTTCTGGATGGCTCATAGTCTTCAGCTTTGCTGTTTTATGGTCTCCCTCTAATCTCAGGACTAATGCCAAGAGTGAGACATTCAGATTTATCTGGAGTACCCCAGTTTGTCATTTTTGACATACAGGGTGTTAATTTTTCTAAGGAGGATTATGATGATGGCTTGAAACCCCTGAATAGTGGGGGGAAAAAATGGGATCCTCTTTTTTTTATCATTCTGTGCTCTGTGCTGGCTGAAGAGAAAAAGCTGTCAGCAGCTGCAGTCAAGTTTGCCGTGTGCCATTACAGCATCTCTGCTGGTTCTCTTAAAAGCAGTGCTCTGAAGGGGTTTTATGGTGGCACAGGGAAATAATTTAGGGAGATGGATTTTGATGCACTGTTATAAATGTAATGTTTTTCAGCCCTATATTTCAAAGGAAAAAGTCATTCTTTCTTCCCAACCTTTCTGTGGCAATAGCATGTATCATAACCCTTATTCTCTGCTAGTGTTTTCCTCAAGATTCACGTTTTTACAGTGCCAAATGAGCTAGAAAATAGATTGACTTGTGAATATTACATGCCTGTCTTGCATTTACACTGACAGTATGCTAACTTGTTTTAAAAATTCATGCTTACATTAGCAGGTTCTTGATTAGCTCTAAACTACCCATAAGTAATAACCTTTCATGATCTGGAGTTCAAACCCACATGAAGTCTGCTCATGGGCATCGCTGTGTAAGAGAAGCTGTTGATATCCTCTTCATGTAGGAAATGAGGAGAGAGAAACGTAAAGAGATGGAAATCAGGACAGACATATCTAGTGAAATGTTTATATTTATATATATATCATATGCCACATGCCACATACCATATCTAGTGTGTATATAAATATACACACACCGTGTTATACTATATATAGTAAGTATACAGTATAGTAGTTATATAGTAAGTGTATATATTGTATTAATATATTTATATTTTGAGATGTGAGCTCTCAGCCATTACGTAGATACAGATATATATGCACAGGAGCTCATATCTCAAAACAAAGGGTAAGTTGCCCTTTCTCTCCCCTATATCAGCAGCTGGGACATTGTCTGAATATAGTTACTCTTACGTTAGTTAAATTCTTCAGTGCAGATCACAAAAAATGTGGAGTAAAAATTGTGCTGACCCCAATACTGAACCCTGTGGAACACCACTCGTCACTGGATTCCACTTGGACATAAGCTGTTGACTGCAACTCCTTGAGTGTGGCCATCCAGCTGATTCCTTACCCACCAAGTGATTCATCCATCAAATCCATGTCTCTCTGATGTAGAGACAAGGATGTTGTGCAGGACAGTGTCAAGTGCTTTACACAAATCCAGGTAGTCCAGGGATATACCCCTTCTTACTCTTGAGGCCGTCACCTACGTGGGCAGATTCTGGAGAAGGATCTCACACTTTTTCAAGTCAGAGTTTCTCTTGGAGTTGCATATGTGTTTTTCAGATTCCTTGAACAATCTTTCTTCAAAAATGTGTAGCCTTTCTTTGAGTCTTTCCCTACTACCCACATTGGTAGTGTTCATTTGTGGTATTTGTGTAGTCAAGTTGTCTTAATTTCCAACAGAGACATGATCTCCTATCAAGTCATGTTGCTCTTTTCATTAACCCCTTTCAGCTAATTTGCTCTACTTAGGTAGTGATGCCAGAACCAAATACAGATTTTTGGGGAGGGGGGTGGTTCTCAGAGCTGTACCATGGAGGAGAGCCCATTACAGCTGTGCTCTATATGCTGCAGCTGGTATTGCCATTGGCAATATTTTTATTTGCTGTCATATATGATTGAAAATGGACGTGTGATTTGCTCTTTGCTAACATCTATAAATTGCTTATAGCATTACAGTCCTTCAGATTTCTCTGTTATTTAATATATCTTTTGCATAGGTATGTGGTTTAGGTTAAAATTTCATTAATGTAATTAATGGCATTCATACTAGAGATGGGATTGCATTGTCTGTTTTAGAAATGCAAAGTAAAAAATTCAGTGAAAAAATGTATTCAAGAAGAAAATTAGCAATTTTGGAATGCAGACAAGTTATTTTGATTATTTTCCATCCAAATACTGTGCGGAATACAATAAAATATGCAAAGCCATTTCATCATCTCAGATTTCCATTATGTTTTAAATTGAACCTTGCACTAATATTATTTTTTTCTTTTATGTTTTCAAAGGAACTGGAAGAGCTCCGAAAGCAGGGTGAAGTTATACCAGAGCTAATGTCAGAATGTGAATCTCTATCTGAACAATTACAGGTACAATTTAGCAGTGAAATTAATTTTTAAGAAGTTGGTACATTTACTGTCTTTCTCACGGCTATATGCATTTCTCTGTTCAGACATCAGTGTTTGAAGGCAAAAGAGCTCCAGTTTGTAAAAGCAAAAGATCCTAATTACATGCAAAATATACCATGCCCTTCCCAGCATAGGAGTAATTAAATAGCTCCATTTCTTTGCCTTACTGTTTGCAGGAATTACTTTGCCTGGGATCACGTTGCATCTATCTGCTGCAGATTCCAGGCTGTCGTGTATCCTGTGTTTCTGATGCTCTGGGCTCATGGAGCCACACCACAGCCTTGTGTGTTGAGCAGCTCCCCAACACCTGGGGCTAATTGCTGCAGTGGCACCAGGGAAGGCTTTTGGGAAAGAAACAGATGAGTGTAGCTGCACACCATCAGGGATAACAGCTCACCTGAGGATGCATTTATGTGCTGTGTCATCCCTTTCCAGCAGCCTTTGCCTGTGCACACGTGGCTCCTCTGCTGGGAGGTGCTCACTTGGAGCCAAGCTCACAGGGTGTGGGAGCCCTGCCCCAGCCAGCAGCTGGACTTTGGGCACCACTTCCTCAAGTCAGGGCTTGTTTTAATGCAGTGAATTAATGCATGAAAGAAGAATAAATATTAGCAGTCTCATCAGTGAAGTGAAATCCAACCGATAAATCCCACCAGTCTGATAATCTAAATGTTCTAAATTATTTTAGAAGGCTGCTCAGGAATGCAGATACTGGAAATAGCTAAAATATGAATTTTGTTTGGTTCAGTATGGTAAAAGATGTGATCTGTGGCTTTTGTGAGAATAAGCATGAGCTTAAATGCATGAAATAGAGAATAATACACAGAAGAACGTAAGAGAAGAGCAAATAGTTGAATGAAGTGCAGCAAGGGAAGGGTTACCTGGCTGCCCCATTCCTTGCCTGAGTGCTCACACAAGTGGAACTTTACCAATAAATCCAAAAGTGCTGAATAAAGCAACTTTATTCCTCAGGCAGTATTTTCTAAGCTTGTTTTTCAAGGTTAAACAACCACAGATAATTCTGTATTTAATTGGTGGCACAGTGTCTAATTCTGCAACTGTAGCAATGACAGAAATGTATGCACAGTGCATGAGTTAAATCCAGCTGAATTCGAAGATATCAACCAAATGACAAAGTTTGATGCAAAGCATCTTTTCCAGTTAATCTGTGTCCTTTCCTGCATGGGCTTGCTTTCCTTTTAATCGGACTAGCACATGTCTGTTGCTCTCAAAGGTGCTTGTGTTAATCAGTTTGCAGAAGTTGAAGCAAACTTGCACAGCCCAGCCTCCATTTGTTGCTTTAAAATATGAAATGCTGTTCATCCTTCTTCTCTATAATTCATGTTATTGTTCTTTTGTCTTTAAGGCTGCTGAGAAAAAGAACAAAGATCTTGAAGAGAAAGTCAGAACGCTAAGGACAGAAGTTGAAGAGAGTAAACATAGGCAGACCAACCTTAAAACTGAATTAAAGAATTTTTTAGATGTACTAGACGGGAAGATAGATGAATTACATGATTTCCGACAAGGACTGTCTAAACTTGGGGTTGACAATTAGATGGCAATAGATCTTTTTTGTAATCTAGGGTCTGGATGTTTGATGTTTTGTTGATCCCAAACACGTGTTTTACGAAATATAATTAGAATGTTCCACTTGTTTGCATTGGTTTTGTACATAGAGGCTGAAAATTTGCTGTGGGTTTTTTTTTGGTGGGTTTTTCTTTTTTTGTTTGTTTATTTACCAAACCAATTGTGCTGCTCACTGAATTCTGTTGAGATTAGAAACTTTCTATATTGCTGCTCTGGCTCTGTGGGGTTGGGAACAGGTAGAGGGTTCTGTCTCAGGAATCTGGAACTAGATCTACCTTAAAATGAATATGCAGTTAGTTGTTGCAGGGAAATTTATATCTTTCTTAAGGGCTGTTGCAACCATAGAAACAGAAAACAAGTCTTTTTCCTGTCCAGACTATCAGCACTCTTAGCAACATTGACTTTTATTCCTTGGTGGAGCAGAGAGATTATCTGGAGCTCCTGCAGTTTGTAAAATGTGCCTGTGGTGAGCTGCAGTCAAGTGAATCACTTCACACAGATACCAGGATCTTTAGGGACCATGTCAATCAGGCCTGATTCACCAAAAAAAAAAAAAAAAAGTGCAGTGGATTTCAGATCACCTCTGATAGAGGTTGCATGTGCTTGCCTGGACCCATACAGCACAGTCAACGATGTAGAAATGAGTTTCAGCTCTTGAAGTCTTACCCAGTTGGTGAGGACAACTTCTCTTGCTTAGCAGCATCACCTCTCTTTAGCCTTCAGTCTTGAACCCTTCATTGTGTGCATCTCTGAAAAGTGCCCACCTGAGTCTGGGGACCAGATACTTATTTTTAAAACTGATATGTTGCTGGTTTGTACATGACTCATGCCCCTTTGTGCAACTTGATCTTGGTTGATTAACTTCTGCAGCAGTGAAGAAGGAGACAATGCATAAAAGCATGGCAAGGTTACTTGAAGGTGCTGCTCAGAAGCAAGTTTCTGCCCATGAGTCTGGCAGGGCCATGACCACATGAAATGAAAATCCTTTCCTATGATTTCTGTGTTCTTTGGCAGTAGGGTGAGAAGTAGTCACCAAGTTATACTGTACAAAAAAAGACTCCATCCCAACCTGAGATGCAGAAGTGCTCTTGTATTCTTGAACTGGTTATTCAGCAGCTCTAAGTGTGTTTTGAGAAATGCAAGGTCATGCTCTGGCCTCCAGTGAGAAGGAAGTTCACTTAATTACAGATAGGAATGTAAAATGGGCCACAGAGGAGAATCCAGCCCAAGTTTTGCTCTTTCCCTTAGGACTTCCTTCAGCTTCTTTCTCCTCTTTTTTCACAACCTGGTCCAAGAGTGTTTACACGGGATCTGAATTAATTCAGGAAAGTACTTTTCTTTCTGTGACATTATAATTTACTTCTTGGTTAAGCACCGTATTAGTGCTTTCCAGCAGTGACTGATGTAAAATGACCATGCTTTTTTTTTAATTTAGGGGCTTTTTTCTTTTTTTGGCACATCTCAATTATTAAAGTGACCTTTAAAAGAAAAGTGGGCTGTAGATGAAACATGCATTGAATATTTTTTTGCACCTGAATATATAGTCCCCATGATGGAGATAGGGTCTGTCTGCAATTGTCCCTTGAATTTTCTTTCCATCTGTTACTGTTACATTATCTTCATTTCCTGTTTTTCCAACTGGACTTCAACTATTTTTGCTTTTACTCCTTTTAAACAATGGATGTGAAGCTAGGACCTGTCATAACCATTATGACCATTTAAGTCTCTTTAAAACAAAATTGCTGTAGGCTGTTGATATTTAAAAATCAAAATAAAGATCAGGTACATAGCATGTAGGCGTGTGAAAATTAGACTTTGCCAGTGTGGAAGATTCAACAGTTGCATAATGTGGGAGTTAGATCAGACTTCTCAAAATGAAAATGACGTCAGAAACTCTGTGTGGTTCTGCACAAGTAGTCTCCATTTTTGGTCTCCTTATTTGCTAGAAAGTCAGATATACACCATCATTTGTCAGGCAGCTCATCCTGCTTCTCCTCTCCTGCCATGCTGGTTTTGGTCCCTGCATCAGCTGGGAATCACAGGATAACACAACTAAGAGTTGCAGGAAGTACTGGCAGTCAGAACCCTACTCCTCACAGTGGTTCATTGCTTTTGCATGAAGGACCCCACTCTATCTTCTTTTTCCTGTTGAGTAATTTTAGGACTTCCCTCTTGGTTTTAATATAACCTATGTTTTTAACATGTTAGATTCCAGGTAAAAGGATGCAAAAGACTCTGTGAACGTATTATTTTATTGGGGTTAATCCAGATCTTTTTTCCCACTTTAGTCAGGTCTATCTCAGATCCAGTTCATTAGGAATGTATTAAGCCACTTTAAATTGTGAGAGAAGTGTTTCCATGGGATTGCATTGATTTAACAGATGGAGTTTAATGCTGGCACATTAAGCCAGTGCATAGCTCTGACACAGGCAGTTATTTCTGGGTGCTTTGTGCCCACCAGAGGAATGATGGGGGTGTTCTTAGAGAAATTCCTGCCCTGACTCTTCCAGTCTTGCCCCAAATGTATGTATTTGCTTATTATCTTCTATTGCTCTGATGTTGACTTGTTAAGGATGCCTGTACACAGCTCTATGTTGTGGGAAACTCCACCCTTCAAGAATCCAAGGTCTTGCTATAATTGCCTTCTTTCTTCTTCCTTCCCAGCAGCAGCAAGCTGAGAGCTTCTATGTATAATCACTTAAAAACCTCCCCAAACTCCATCTCTTTTAGCCTTTCTCTCTCTTTCGTTGTATTTTTCCTCTTCAAAAGCCAAAAGTGTACTAGGAAGAGGCAGTGCATGCTCTCAGGAGTCTTTGGGCACCAGCTGCAGCTGCCCTCTGTGGCCTGGCCCCATTCCTGCCCCAGGACTGGCAATCCCATGCTCCTGCTGAGCGGGGACCATTGGTGTCACACACTGCTTATTCCTCAACGCTCTGTGATGGCCCAGCAATAACCCATGTGCCAAATTGTGAGCCTCACACTGCTCCTCAGAGACTCATCCATGCATTGAAATGCCTCCTCCCTCCAGGTGGGAGCACCAGGGCAGCCAGCCTTCCCCACCAAAATGCAGGCACCATCCTATGGATGCATTTAGGGAGAACATCTTTTTAAAGCTGCCCAAGGAACTGAGGTGAGTGGGAAGGGTTTCTGCTGTCCTGCCTGTTGTCACTGCCATTGCTTTCCAAGGGTACCAGCCAAAGCATTTGTGATGTTGAGGCAGGTGCTCACCTGCCTGTTATTGCTTGGTGGCTTGTTGGGCACAGGGAGCCCATGTTCCCCTCTCAGTAGGGCATAAATTGTCCTTAGGCTTTTGCACTCTTCTTTATGCTGTTCAGTTTTTTCCCCCAAGTGTTTATTTTCTCCCTTATTAATTTTTTGCCACCTTTGGTGGCTTTATAAGTAACAGAAGGAAAATTCTCTGTTACTGCCACCACCTTGCAATGGTGGGACTTTCTCAGCTACAAGACCATGCTCTTCCTTAGGCTCTTCCAGAGACTTATCTTGGCAAAGCCCTTCAAAGCATCAGTGGCTTGTAAGGAATATAGTGCTGTCTTCCTGAGCCTATGGATTAACAAAAATGCTATAAGGGTGAAACACCTCAGCTTAGTGTGTGATCAATGCTGAATCCGAAGGGAAGGGGTGTTAAGGAGGGGTCAGCAGCAGCAACTAATTTTGATGATTGTTTCAGCAGAGGCTTCGGTGAAAGATGTGCTCTGCCCACAAGCTGTGGATGGGCCAAAGGTCTGGATGGCCACACTGATCCATCAGCTCACCCACCTTTGTTCAGGACTTCTGGACTTGTCAAGCCTGTAATTATCAAAAAGTCCTCAGCATATCACACGGGTGGTGATGTGAGGGATGGAAGGTGAATGTCCTCACACACAGAGCTGACAGTGCGAGAGCATTGCAGCAACTGGTTATGATCACACAGTTGCAGTCAAAAATAGGAAAAGCTGTTGCTGTCCTACAGGGCCTCAGCAGTACCAGGGACCTTGCAGAAGGGCAGGTTCTGTTTTTGAACTGGGGGCTGAAAGGCAGCAAGGACTCCATGGCTGGGCTGGCAGGGTCTGGTGTGGGCATGATTTAGCAGTGGTAAGACGTAGAACTACCCTAAGGTAATTTTTCTCTCCATGGATCATGTTCAACAAGAACCTCTGGGTCAGGCAAAGCAATATGTAGCCACAGGATGTTTGATCTAGACATAACTCCAGTGGGAGAGCCCCAGCTGGCCCACACAGCCTGGCCAGGGATGTTGTGCCTGGAGTCCTGTGCCCTGGGAGCTTGGCAGTGTTTTAGGCTTCCTATTAGAATGTAAACTTGACAGTGACATGAAGTTTGCACATCTTAAATACCATTCTCTGTGGTAAATGATAAGGTACCTGAAGTGATATAGAGTCAGGAGGTAAATGATAAATATGACAAAGGTGCTTCCCAAATGAGGGCTCTCCTGCAGGCTGTGGGCAGAGCTGGTCCTGGCCAGGAGGGCTTTGCTTGCGTCCCTGAGGGATTTTGGATGTCCAATCTGTTTGATTTTCTACTGCGTATTGTCTTAGCTCTTCTTTTTTTCTTTTTACTTTCTTTTTTTTTTTTTTAAACAGGTAGCATGAACATACAGTCTTCAGATGAAGGTGCCTATACTTCCAAAAATTTTATATGCACATTTTGAAATTTAGTTCATTTAGTTAACTAATATTAATGGTACACACACAAAAGGCACTTGAGAAAAATCTGTCAGCTCTTGTATTTTTGTTTGGATTGGGTTTGTTTGGGGTTTTTTTTAACACTGGTCAGCAATAATTATTTTAGCCATATACTAAAGCTAAAAGAACTGATATGTAAGATTTGTGAAATAAGCTTCTAAGCTTGCAGTATGCTGATTAACTTCGGTATGTGATGAGGGAGCTATGCTCAATAAAAGAGTATTTTGCAGCATTTAGATGTTTTCATTTAATTGCCTAATAGTGATCATGAACATAATATTCTATAAAGCTCATCATGAATGGCAAACAAAGCACATCGTTTTTAACATGAATATATCCCTTGTAGTTGAAAGTTCTAAGAGTGTTTTAGTGTGGTCTGCTATACCAAAATATTTAGATTATTATGAGATTTTAGTACTAAAGATAAACATACACCCTGTTTTTACTGTTTCAAGTAAAGTTTAGTGAATGACTGACAATTTGTTGGTATACAACTGTGGGAAAACACTGCAGTGCTCTAAATGTATATTTTTATTTGGGTTTATTATATTTAGTATATGGTTTAATGAAAACTGAAGTGTTTACTACAGTTGGATCATTGTAAAAGCATCTCTTACCTCACCATTTTGTCTGCTGTAAAAAAAGTACTTTCCTCTTTTTGTTTTCTTTTTTCAAATTGACCATAGACAGTCAATGTTAACATTTAGACTCCTAGTAGCAGTAAATGCTGGGTTTTATATCTCTAAAAGGAAAACTTGATTTTTTTCTTTATGAACTTATTATATAACTTTGTGATTTTTATCTGATTTTATTGTAACATAAAGTTGTTTTATGTAAAAATATATAGTTTAAGTAAAATCTCTTGTCTCACTGTCTTCATTGACTTCAGAAAACCATCCTCCTTGTGGCTGCAAGTCTGAACTCAAGGGAATGCTGTCCTTTGGTAAGAAGAATGTGATTTTTATCTGTACGTATGGTATAGAGTCTTGTAATCTTAAAAACCCTCTTTTCAGGAGGTCGAGCTTTAAAATGTTTGTCTTGCTTCACTTTATTCTGTTAGCCCACTCAGAGGGAGGTGCAGAATTAGGGTATTACTTACATACCTAAACTGAAAAAGTAGAATTTATAAATATTTCACCATGAAATGTTGGATTTACTGCATGCTGAGAGAGGCCTTTAGTTAGGAGACAGCTTTTTGGCACCCTGTTTGGGGCATGCCCAGGACTGAAAACACTCTTGTGATTCCTGGTGGCAGCTGAAACTGGTATTTTTTCTGGACAACTACCTAGAACTCAGAGCTAACCCTCTGCATTGAAATGAGGGACATTTTGACACCAATTTCCTACATCAGCATATAGCAGTTAATAAGAGCCTCTCAGATGAGACTGTTTCCAAAGGTCCCTGCACAGTGTCCAGTGGCACAGTCCACACTCCACAGCACATCCCTGATAGGGGAAAACACTGAAGTCCATCTACAGGCAGTGCATAGTGATGCTCTCAGCACTGTCGTATTCGTTGTACAGAAGCAAGGTTTTGCCCCCAACTAGGCTTTCTCAGAGGAAATAAGGAGGTTTGAAGACTTAAGTGGCTGTGGCTCATTGTGCCTTTGTTACTCTGGGCTACAAGGCTGCAAATGTCAGCTTTGGGGTGAGTGAGAAACTCATCTGCCCCTGACCTTTTGTCAGAGCTCTTCTACCAGGAGCCATCAATAGCTCTGACAAGCAGTTCAGCAGATTCTGGCAGTCCCTGAATAACCAGTAGCTACAAAACCAGCTTATGTGTATTGTAGTAAAATGCAAGTAACGTTCTGTAGTTCTTAGCAAACCGGCCCCCCCCCCCCCCTTTATCTATTTGGATTTGCATAATTATAAATGTTAGTATAGCACCTGTGTATGCATCTCATCACCTACAGTTATCAGGAGTGAGTCCCCTTCTGTTCCTAGGAAGCTGCTGGTGCCACAGTACACATTTCCATCCATCCACATGAGCACCGTGCTGTGCATGGGGCAGTGCCTGCTGCCACTGGGCACATGGAGGTGCCTGTTTGGTACAGGCACACCTGGCATTTCTGTAGGCTATTCCTCTCATTAGGTCCTTTGTGCCTTTTTAGCATCAAGGAAGTCTCTGGTTTGTGTTCCTTGCCAGCTGTTTATGCTGTTTATGACCGGTGGTTCCAAAAGAAACAGCCTGGTCTGGGAGCTGTGGTGAGCGATGCTGCCAGCAGAGGTATCTGCTGCTGCTGTCTGTGATCCCTCAGTTTTCACGTTTGAGTGGATCCTATCAGAGGGCTCATGAGCCTCCTCAATGGGATGTGCCCTTCTGCAGTTACCAATTAAAAAGCATTTTAACCTGGCTCTGGGCTGCTCAGCTGGGATGTGCCACCTCGGGATGTCTGGCAAAAATATGAGGTGAATTTCAAATCAAGTGTTTTGACTTGTAAGTAGATGGGCAACGTAATAATACGTATTCCTTTTGGCTACCTTGAGTTCCTTCAGTAGCATAGCAAAATCTAGGCCATAACTTAGTTTCTTTTGGAGGAAAAAACCCACCATGGCACCCCAGGGGAGGCCTGTGTAAAGAAGTACAGCAGATAAGATCCCTGAGCAGGAACAGGCTTGCTGTCTCTGTAACACATGCAGCATGTAGCTGGTGACAAGGCTGAACTTACATAAAATTCAATTTTTTTCTGTCCCACACACTTTTAATACTTTGTGCTTTTCATCTAAAGGCATATCTGCACCAACCAGGGAAGAAAGGAAGATGTGTTAATTATATATTATTAACTGTCTCCCCACTTCCTAGAAGACTCGAGCATTTGTTCACAAATCCACTGCATATATTTTCTTTTATTTCTTTTTTGCTCTTAAAAAAGTAGCCAAAATCTTGTAAAGCATTTTACTTATTTACAACATTAAATATCCTTTACATAATCAGCATTGCTAACCAGAGCAGAACAGCAGCATCGGTGAGCCTAATACATACCAGGCTAACCTTCTCCTGAGAATGACTGAATTGTTTATGTTTGTTAGATACAAAAATGCAGCAGTGGCAGCTGAAGAGGCAAAGCCAGGCAATGACTGGAGCTCAGCCTCTGACCTGCAGCGGTGGTGCAGCCCTGCTTCAGCCACTGAGCCCACTGGAGCAAAGTCCAACCATCCTTCAAAAGCAGAAAAAAATACCCTGCCAGGTGCACTGCCAGGTTTGATTTCAGCGAGCAATGCTAAAAATGGCCCTCTGAAGGCTGGTGAAGCAGCTCTGTGAGGGCTGTGCCAGTGCCCTGGGACAGGGCTTTCCACTTTAACAAGCGTCAGCGCAGTGCTGCCATGAAGCTATCTCAGGCTGAGATGTGGTGAATTTTAAAAGCATAGCTAACCTTTGCAAGGCAAACATTCTGATCTTATTGCAATAATGCATTGCTGGGAACATGTAACAGATCACTGCAGCCAAGTAGTGCTTGATTCTGACCTCTGCCTTTGAATATTTCAAACATGGATCTCTGTGCTATGAAATTCCTTTTGGGTTTTAACAATTTTCTTGAATGTTGAATATATTTCAATAACTTTTCAAAACTGTTAGATCTTCTCAGAAGCACTGCCTGAAATTAAATGATCTCTAAATGGAAAATTGGGTGTTGAAAATCAGAGGTTTTTGTGTGCCAAATGGGGCCCAGCTTCTGGTTTTGAGGCTGTACCCCAATTGTACAGGCACAGTAGACACATCTCTAGCAGAGCTTTTGGGACCTGCTGTTCTCCACCATAAAATGGACCTCTTCGTAAATACATACTCTCCTGTGTTAGTGTGGAGCAGTGGTTGTTGTCCAGGATCCCAGAGCTAAACCCTATGCAGCTTTCCAGGGCCATACTTTCACACATGGCTGGATGCTGCAGTCAGGGTGAGGGCTCAAATACCCTGAACAACATTTTGTGACAATGGTTTGCATTTAATTAATCAAGTTTATGAGCAGATACATCAATTGGCATGTGAAACAGGTTGATTTCAGTATTTTTGTTTTCCTTTCATGTCCTCTCCGTTCATTAGTACTGGCAGTCTATGAAAAAGAAATCTGTGGCTGCTGTAATCAAGAGAGATTGAGCTCTTGCTTTTCTCCTGACTTTTCATCATTGAATATGATTTGTTGCATATGCCCTGGATTGTACTTAATGTATGCTGGCTGGAGGGAATTCAGACATTCAGGGAATTATAAATAACACCAGCACTGGCAACCTTTTTGCATTATCATGTCACACTGAAACGTATCAGTTTTCAAAGCTATTTACTTTTAGGCTTTTGCCATTTATTTTGTTGCTACCATTAGCCACAGCTTTCATTTTTCTCTGGATGCAGGTTTGTGCTGTTCATTAGCCTGAAGATGAATGTCACAAAACAGGATGCTGGAGTTCCCTGAAGAACAAAGAACCCAGGAAAGAAGCAAAGTATTTATGCCTTTCAAATCTTGCTTATCTATAGTGGTGTTGGGTGCATTTATAAAGATAATCCTTGACTCTGAAACCTGAGAAATTGCAGTGATTCACTCTCTCCCTAATGCTGTGGAAGTCCTGTAGTCACCAGCACAGTCATTTCAGTGGGAGGAGAATGGCTTTAGGTCAGGAATGAGAGACAAGGGGATGTTTAAAAATGAGAAGGGGAAGGGGCAGAGCTGTGTTGCAGCCCAGCTCTTCTACACCAGGGTGTGCAGCATCTGATAGGCCTTTTTGGTTCAGATAAAAGATACCAGAGTCCAGTGTCCAAGTCCCTCCCTAAGATGAAATGCAGCATCCCTTGGCAATCCACAGTTTCAGCTGCCCTATTTTGTATCTCCTAACTGGGTACTGGAAATAGAAGGTGAAACCTCCAACTTGCAAATGTTTTTGAACAACCTCTGGACAATTTTCTTTAGCGATGGTTGTTGTAATGGATTTTATTTTTTTATACTTTCTGGATAAACCAACATTGGTCATACATAGTTCCTCTTTGGAAAAGAAATTTAATGGATGGGCTATTACTGATTTACAACTCCTTGTTTCTGCTTGTGTGATAAGTACATATAAAAGCCAACACCAGCACTGATGGCAGTGCATAAACAGGGACTAAGAATCACAGTGTTGCAGCAAATGAATTTGGGCTTTCCTTGTCTTGCAGACTGGCACATTTTGTGCAAACTGTGGAGCAGTGCTGGCATGGCTCATCCCAAGGCGTTCTTTGGGTCACACCAGGTGACTGCAGTGGAGCCCAGCAGGCTCAGCAAACCTGTGTCAAGGGAAAACAATGATTGCCTCTAGTTGCCTTCCTCACCTTTGGTCCAGATGTCTCCTTGCCCAGTTTAAAGCTAATTACAGTTTTACAGGTGACTGCAGTCCTGCTCGACTTCCGTGCTCATTACCATGGGAGGCATCCCATGCTCCTGGAGTCATCCCACAGGGATGGATACTGGTCCACATTTCTGACACCAGGTATGGTCTGGGGAGCCCCTGCTCTTGGGGGAGCAGGCAGCTGCCTCATGTGTGGGCAGAGGCACTGGTGCTCACTGCTGAGCAATGCCAGGAGGGAACAGGGGGGTCACGTGCACAGGACAGGCCATGTCTCCCCTTTATGCAGCCCTTTTCCCTGCAGCAGATACTTCATAGAGCGTTCACACATGTGAAGTGCTCCTTTCAGCAGAGCAGACAGGATGCATTGCTGCCTCCTTACCCCGTGTGCCTGCTCACTCCTGCACACTTCTCAGGACTTCTATTCCAGGGCTGCCGGCTCGGGAGGGAGGGGATGGCGCAGAGCTCTCCATGTAGGCTGGGAAAGTGTAGGCGCTTGATCCTGTTTCACTGTCACCTCTGCTTCGCAGTAAGAGACTGTGGGAAGGGCAGTGACTCACTTGCTGATGAATAAATGATTTGAGGATGTCTCCAGGAGTGGGACAGATTCATTTTGTCACCCCCAGTGTCTGCAGTGCCCACTGCCACGGTGCCTAGACGTGTGGATACACGCTGCTGGCATCGGAGCTGGCTGCCTTTCAACCTCTTCTGGGTGAGAAGAGGATGGAAACCGGGGGCGGAGCAGAGACTGCTGCTGATTCTCAGAGAAATACCCTTGGGTTCTGCAAAGACACCCGTGGGATGGTGTTTAGACTATTGCCTTGGGATAGAAGGGAGGTGCAAATGTCTTCAGATGCTAAGAGTGATGAACTGATGCTCAAGTGGGGGGAAATCCAGTCTCCCAGTAGGACACTGAGTTTGTCCCACAAGCTGCAGCCTGGCCAGCCTTTCCCCAGACTACTGGTCCTTTGGGTGCTGGCAGGGCAGAGCTGGATGCTGCTGTGAGTTGGGGACCAATGTAGCCCCTTTCTGCCAGAAGGCCCTTGGTCAGGGCTGGCCCTGACCTACAGCCACAGGACCCTGATTTGCCTGCAGGCAGCTGCCCAGGGAGGCTGCTGTCCCCCCTGTCCTCAGGACTTTCATGGGGATTTGGGGCAGGATAGGGATCTAGTGGAAAATTAGCATCTGCAGTTTTGCTAAATAGGTTTTCTGAAGAGTTTGTGGCTCACTCTTACTGCAAGAGCAAAGGCTTGCTAAAAGATGGCTTGTTTTACAAAGCATTTTCACAAGTAGCTGAGCTGTTAATGTCACTGTTATCTGAGCAGATTTAATTGTGCTGCTTCTTGCTCTTAGTTTAGCATGACGTGCTGAGAATGAAAATCATACACCTTTTTGCCAGGAAAAAAATGCCGTGTTCTGGAGCAGTTTTGAGTGTTTCCTCCAGGGATAAGTTCACATATTGTTCTGAGCCACTTTTGCTGCCAAGGTTTGCTGTGGCATTTATTAAATAATGCCTTCAGTACCGTTCACCTTTTATCATCACCATGGGTTTAGTTGAAACAATGTGTCCCTCTTTCCTACCAATATCACATTATTATGGCGTGTAGTGCACAGATGTGCTCTTGGATGCAAACAGGAGCTTTTGGAATTAAATCCATGCTTTTCAAATGAAAGCATGCATAGACTTAGGTCTTCTTTTCTCCAAAGGGTGCACGCTTTTATCTACCAACTTCTTTGTGGAGGAGGACTGAAAAAAGAAGTATTTCCCAGCTTTTTGTAAGTCCTAATGAATGTCTTCATACTGATCTTCTTCGTACCTCTTGTTCCTGGTGTCCACGTGCATCTTTTTATTTACAGTGATTTATGGAAGTGATCGAAGGATGCTGCCCTGGAAGTGATCATGGGTGCTGCCCTGCAGACTTTCATGGGCACCACTTCAAGCCCATATATTAAAGTGTATTCAATGGTCCCCCATAGTCCCACAGGTGCACACGTGATGTGACGTACTTGCTCAAGACCCCATAAGATTTGATTTGCTCGATTCAGTACCATTTTGCAGAAAAGAAAAAAGTCAGTATGGAGTATGTGAGTCAGCCCTGTGCACTGAGCTGGGGGGTTAGCTATGGACATGGTTCATAAATCACAAAAATCAGCATGCTGACAGAAATGCTGACAAATCCATAGCTGCACTGGTATTACCAGCTATGGCCAGGGTGCTTAGTGCCCCAGTATCATAGCCATGACTCTTCTCTTGCTGTGATCAAAGCACTAGGGTTTCAAAGTGAGATTCTTTTAGTCAGACCAAGTAGTCTTTGAATACATTAACTTTAAACTTCTCTGGCAGCTGCTGTCTGGACTGCCCACATCATGGTTAGAGAGATCACAAGCCACAGTGATACTGATTTAAAGAAGTTGATTTCTTTACCTCATTACTGGGATTTCCAGCAAATCTGTGCATTATTAACTCTTTAAAGACAGACAACTGTATTTTTTTCAGTTTAAACAAGTCAATTTCTGCAGCTGGACAGTCAGGGCAGACTATTCCCACTGAGGGATTCACTTATTAGTCCATGGTAAGGTATTTTAAGAATGGTATTTAATGTCAAAAAAAGTGTCCCAGCATTTTTTCAGGTTAATACTAATCTAAACTGGTAGAGCTGGTCATCATGGAGCCAGCCTACTACTCCAGTTTCTCCTGTTTCATCCATCAGTCCTTGTACTTTTCTGACTGTTCAAGGCGTCAGCAGCTGCACCAAACCTGCTGGATCATGCTGGGATTGGAAGGCATCTGCTGAAGCCTGAGCTCAAATCCAGATTAAATCCTCTTGACTCTTGCAGATGGCTTTTCATGAGTGCCCCATCAACCTGGGGTAAATCAGCCTCAGGGCATTTCCTACCCACCCTTCTTTCCACAGCCCAGTGCTGGTGACATGGGACAAGTTACGGTCATGGAGAGCCAGAAGAAAAATCTGATGGTGGTTCAGAAAAGTTTTTTTGAGTCTTTTTACATTTGGACATCTCTCAGAAAACAATCCGTGGCTTTCCCTGCAGAGCAAACAGCCTCAAGGCAGCAGATACCGAGCTCAGCTGGCCAGGGGCCTCAAACCTCTCTTTGCCGCAGCGCCTCAGCAATACCAGCAGTGCCTCGGGGTGTTTTATCTAACCTGCTCTTAAAGATTTCCAGTGACAGAAACTCCAACACCTTTCCGGACAACCTGTCCCTGCACCTCTCTGCTGTCACTGTTTGTTAGAAAGGTTTTCCTGTCATTACCCTGAACTCTTTCAGCTATAATTTAAGCCCCTTATCTCCCTGTGAACACACAGAACAAATTACTCGCCTCCTCTTTGCAGCAGCCTCTTATGTATTTGAAAACTGCTCTCTCTCCTTCTCTTTAGGCTAATGTCAGTGCTTCCAGTGTTTATCCTGGTCATGCTTCTGATGTCCAGGAGTGTTGGTGCTCCAGTAGCTACGCTGCTGAGTAGCATCCATTAAATTTTGCTGGTGAACCAGGTTGTGACGACACTTGATAGAGGTGCAATTTTCCACACCAACCAGAAAATTGCAGCAGCACATTTACTACAGAGCAGGCTTGTTGGCTGTCTAGCAAATGAAGCGGGCTTCAGAAAACAGGTAGGTTCAGTGGTTTCTGAGTGGCTTTTCAAGGATATTTTTCAGCCTCGGAGGTAGAGAGATCTTTTGAACACCTGGGATCAGCCCCAGCTGAGCCTCATTTACAAAAAAAAACCCCTAAGCAGGGGAAATCACTGTCCAGTGACACTGATCCTCAGATGGCCTCTCACGATTAAAATTGCTGCTGTTAAACATCAAAAAGCTGCAAGATTTGTTGGAGAAATTGCAACTCGCTCTCTGTGTACTTTACATTGATGCATTTAATGTCCTAGCACTGCAGTTAAGAATTCAACAACAGAAATAGCCCACTAAAGGGCTCTGTGCTGCCATTTGGCAGGAGGTACCAGCCACAGGAAGGCAGCCGAGCCTCTGCGCCCTTTTCTCAGCTTTAAATAACTGCACTGCTGAAGGGCATGGCCTGGGAGAGGGCAGCTCTCAGCCCCAGCACCAGCCCCCTCTGCCCACCCACTGGCCAAGACCCCTTCTGCCCAGGGTATCCGTGGGGAAGAGATCTCTGCTCTCAAAGGACCAGATTTTGTCCTCACTTCCCGTCTATGGGAAGTGCTCAGCATTTGGGGTACTGAGGTCTGAATGTGCAGTAAATTCTCCCCTGCCTCCCATGCCCATCCTGGCTCAGGGGGGCAGGTTTTGGGGTACTGCTCCCAGCTCCCCTCCACAGACATCACCTCAGAAAAGATGAAGAACTGACTGGTGCTGCTGCTGCTCTTGTCTCTGTTTGGTTTGATGGCAGTGGACAAAAAAAAAGTTGGGTTTTTTTCTGACATCCCAGCAGCAGTAGGTGCTTAAATGGTAAAAAATGAACTCCCAGCTGCTGCTTCTCGAAAACTGTTGCATACATATTTACTGTGCTGATTAAACAGATCTGCTGCTCTGTATTAAACAGGGAATTAAAGCACTGTATTTCGTTACCAAATTACAATTCATAAATATTTGAGAAAATAAGAGCATTTACATATACCATTAGTGAGAGTGCAGTTGCAATCAAAAACTAGAGTACCATGGTATAAGTAACGCTGATTTCATAGCAGTATCCTAAAATGACAGCACACTGAATCCACATCTTCTGTCAAGATATATTTTTATTAAGGGTCAGTATAAACTTCAAAAAAGAATCATTTTTGTCACTATCTACCCAAAATAGAAACAGTTTCTACATTGAATGTAACTGAATTTTTAAATAGTCAGCTTCCAGGCACAACACAAACACCTGCCATTTATAAGGCCATCAGGTAATTTAAATTCATGAGAGTAGCTATAAACATGTATTGATGTTCTCAGTGGAGAAATACAGCTCTGAATTACAGGACTAGATCCTGGAAAATATTGTCTCCAATATTTTGGTTCTTCCTTTCATTGTAAATGTAGATGTATGAAAAACAGTTAGCTTCTAAAAGTTCTCTATACTTAATCTTTTGTCTAAAAAGTAAACTTTTCAGTAATTACTGCAGTAGTGCTTATTTCAAACTTGATACTAATTTTCCCAATCAGCATTATCAAGCGCATTCATAAGTGCACACTTTCTAACATAATGATAAATGGAGCATCCACATAGTTATTTGAGAGTGAGCAGCATTAGAAAAGCAAAATGTTAAAGAATTTTCTGGGCAATGGAGGTAGGAGTGAAAGATTCCAGATTATGCTAAGTTTTCTGGTCTGCCTCTGTCACCACAGATTTGGTTCTATTTTTATCTGACAAAAAAGATTTTCAGTTATTTTTTTCACTCTATAAACTTTGTTGTGATAGCATTACCTACTGTACAGTAACGATCTAAATAGTGTATGTTTCAATCCAGCTTTTTAACTGTCTTCAGATATGGTGAAAGCATGATATGGTTCAGCCAGAAATACCTATTAATGCAAGCATAATTTGGAGTATGATTTCTTACACAAAAATAAGAATCTGTAGCTCCTATATAGAAAATCAACAGGATTATTTTACTTTACAAGACATTTTGGACTATCACACACACACAATCACACTTCTTTCATTTTGAAAGTGACAGTCTTCCACAATGTGCAAAATGAGGCAGACAGTTCCAGCCAGTAAGTCTGTTATGCTGAACTGGTTAGCTGTCCCATTCTCCATTATTCTGATCGTTGTCCTCCTCTTCTTCAGAATCAGCAGACAGTTTCTTAATTCTCTGCATGGCTGCCTTAATGCTTCTCTCTAGGTCATTAGGGGATCCTTTACTGACATCTTTCTCAGTATCTCGATTCACTTTCCTTAGTTTAACTCCTTGCCTTATGGCAGAGAGGATGTTGTCTTTCACGGAGGCATAGGGGTTTGGCTGTTCCACCTTGCGAAGATGAACTTCACTGCGTTTTAGAGAAGCCAAAACTTCATCCATGGAACCTGCAACAGATAAATCTATTGTTACCAGAAGAAAGAACAAGACAACCACACTTAGAGGTATAAAGCCCTACCCAAGTGCTCTGGGGTCTCCCTTTAATCTTTACTAAAGACAGGGAAAGTATGGTCTCTTCTGGCACAGCTCTTTCAAGCTTCTGCAGCAGCAGGCTCTGGAACTGTTTTGAAAAGCAGTTAAAGCTTTTATATCTTGAATTGAGAATCCAACACCTCTTCAACACTTTACAAGGTGGTGTTCAAAGTAAGAAATTATACACACAGGATGATGCCGTTTTTCATTACAACTTTATGGGCTTTCAAAAAAATTTCACTGAACAAAAAAAATCTCTTGCATTCTCTGTTATAAACAATCTACCATCCCTCCTAGCTTGCTCAGAAGCCTGCTGAGACCATCAATTGCATTTTTGCTCAGCCAAGAGAAAAATGAAAGGATTTGAGTAGAAGGGCTTGAAAGTGCACCATTGAAATCAGTGGGAGCCAGCTCAGGCCCTACGCAGGCAGCTCTTTTCTGTACGGACTTAGAAAACAATTCCCATTTTACAACATGATTTAAATCTCAGGTGTATGTTTCTGAACTTCAGACCATGAAGGGCACCATACTGAGAGAGCTTCCACTAGTCCTCCTGATGCACACTAATTTGTGTTTTACTCCTTCTGTTGGATTCTTTGCTGCTCGCTGCAGACTGTCAGACACGGAGGCCGTGTCCCTGGACAGCAGTTGACTCCTACAGCAATAGGTCCAGACCATCTGTGCCTCACAGCCAGAAGTATTTTTGCCATGCGCAGTGCACACAAGGTTATGTGATTAACATCAAGCACTTGAAATGTAACATTTTGCTAGATCCTGGGGTACCTTCAGAGTCTGAAAAGGATCAAGCAAAGATAGACCAGGTCATCTTACAAAGCCTACGAGTAAAAAAGCCTGAAGTCTATTAATGAAATGGGCTGCCTGGTAAAATACTAGGCAGGCTTATAAATCATCAAAGAAGCCTCTCCTGGCTCTTCACATACAAAGACACAAGCAGTCCACAACAAAACCAAACATGTTTATGAAGCTGTTTCAGTAAGTTCCTGTGGCACTAATTTAGCCAATACTATTACAGCTATTACACTATTACAGCCATTAACATGATGGTTTTCTTCAAGAAATAGGTGTAAACAACCAATCAGATCTCTCCAGTAAACAAAAAATAATTTTTCTATTCAAAAATAATGAAAATACATCAATGTTAGGCTGTGAATGGTAGCAATATTAGCTACCAGCTGTTCCAACAGCAATCAGACTACTCTGGTGTACAACTCCTGCTGCTAAATCAAAGCTTCTTAGGAGTATCCATGGAAGAGTTATCCCATGGACATCCCAGACCAAAGTCTGCATTGGATGCACAGTAGTTTGTCAGGGGAACTGCGTCTCAGCCCGTCAGCTTCTTGTACATCCCCACAGCTTGGAAGAACTGAAAATGCTGAACTTCCCTTGGTATTTCTGCCTGTGGTTTGCCTCCTAACTGAGAGGATACAAAGGCTGCTTAGATGTATTGTGAGGAGTCTGAAAGGGAAAGGAATGTACCATGTTTAAACACATTCTTCATTCTAGCATAAGCTCCACTGTGAAAAACGACAGAAGAAATTGCTGCCTTCCAACTTAGATCAATCTCCCTGACACAGTCAAAATATCTGCTCGCTTTAGAGATAAAAATAAGCCTGTTAGCAGGATGTAACCAGCGCAGCCTTCGGAGGCTGCTGAGCTCTATTCTCATTCAAACTACTGTTTCAATTGCCGAGTTCAGCCTTCAATTACACCTGCATGATCTTGCTAACAAAGCAAAGGTGTAACAGAGCAGAATTTCTTCCCTAGGAATGTATGCCAAAGCTATTCACCTGCCTTTCAAATCCTGTTTGAATCCTGCCTGAATTCTTTTAGGAAACCTTTATTTAGAAACCAAGCAAATTTTAAGTGGACACAGGCTGTGCACACCTTAGAAATGCAAGCAGCCCAACTGCTATGTAGTACATAAATCATAAACACTGAAGTGCAGCCTTAGTACAACTACAAATTTACCCACAGTGGTCTTCACACTGGACAGGTGATTAATCCTCAAACAAAATACCACATTCAGTCAAAAGTTCCAAAATTGTGGCAAGAACAAACCCAGCAATAAAACTTGCTTCTCACCAAACAAAAAGAATAAATGTCCTTTCCTTGGAATTTCTTCTGACACCTTCCTACCTACTGCAGCTGTGGGATTTTCAGTCTCATAAGAAATGCAGGTCTTGAATTAAGATCTCTACAGAACTATTAGTGCTGTGATTAAGCATGGTTTACACTAATTTGTAAGGCCATACTTAAGAAGAATGCAGAGATTCAAGTTGAACTGTCCTAAAAGATTGACCTGTCCCCTTTGACAGAGCACTTCACAAAAAATGCCAAGTCACACACTCCAGGTCCACGCATCAGGACCCTGTGAAGTGAAATCATTGTTACTCATTTAGCATCCTGAATTATGGTCAGTGTTATTTATTGTATGTGGTTCCTTAGATCAAGCTTTCCAAGAGCTTCATTCTCTCGATCAAAACTACACACTATTCCTGTCCAGAACCAGAGGGAGGGGGAACACAAAAACATAAGAAATGAAGAAAAAAGCACCAGCTGATGTGAACCTACTTACCTATGCAATTATTTATAGACGTCCTGGGTGAGTCATCCTGTTTGTGCAGTGCAGGGCTTTCTGAGGGGCTATCGGAGTGGAGGGGAAGTGGTTTATCCTCTGTTGCTGGTGGTGTCTTTAACCAGAGAGGTAAGGGGGGAGGTGGGGGAGGAGGGGGCAAGAGAGAAGGAGGCAAGGGAGGAGGGGGTGGAGGAGGAGGTGGTGGTGGTGTTGAGGATGGAGAGACTAACAGTTCTTCGCTGTGCTTTTGTTGCTCTGTGTCACCATCAGCAAGCTCTGTGTCACCATCAGTAACAAAAATCTGCACAGGGATATCTGCTGGGGTGTTCTGACACAAAGTTTTTGATTCTTTGGCTTCAATCAGCAGTATGCTCTGTGGCTGCTCTGGAGCTGCCCTTGCTCTTGGTGAGGGTGCAGGGGATAGTACTGCTGGGGCTGCTCTTGCTCTGGATGAAGGTGGAGGGGAGAGCACTACAGCCTGCTGAGTGATGCTCCGTGGCAACTTGGGACTGAGAGGCTGGGGACGAGATGTTTTCAGAACAACATGAGCTGGACACTTCTGAAAAACAATCAGAAGGCAGGAGATCACATTTCCATTGGACTGGCCAAAACATCAATCCCAAAGAGGTAAAAAGCCAGAGAGTACAGACCTGTCCCACTCACCCATTCAAGCAGAAAATTCAACCCTGAATAAATTTAAATGAAGATCAAAGTATTTCTTTCAAAGTCATTTTCTCACCTGTATTCTTGGCAACAGGTTCCACACCTGGAAACTATATTCTTAGTGGACTTAATCCTCTTGACTCATAACACATAATCCTATTTTAGGCTATCCAAAACGTTGTCTCTGATTTGGACTGTGCTCACACATGAGCTATGACTACTTTCTGACGTTGTGTTTTCACACCATTTAGCACTACTGGAGTTCACAGTACTTGCCTCCCTGAATGCTTTCAGCCTCTCAAGTGTTTTCTGACGTTCCTGGCTTATCCAAGCCTTTTTCTTTTTCTCCTCCTCTTTTTGCTTGTCTCTCTTCTGCATTAAAACACAAGTAAGTGAGTTTTAGTGTGTGAAAACAAGCAGCTGGCAGATTCTTCATGGCTGCAATTCGGTACTCACTATCTGTATGTTGTGATGCTGCTGGAAGCGTTTTCTGCTCTCTTCTGCCTGTTGCAGTCTCTGCCGGTGGCTTGCTTCACATTGATCCTGGGAGAAGAGCAAAATTCAAGGCAACTCTCAGTCAGTTCACATTTGCTGTGCACCATCTGTGCCATTAACTCCTGTGCACAGACCAATAAATAGCAACCATGGTTGCTATTTAGCAGTGCCAAGAAAGATGGCTAAGCTCAACTAGTGTCAGATGTGAGACCCTGATGGTGAAGTCTGTGGGAGTCCTTCATGGCTAAAGCCAATGGGGCCTTTTGTTTCCCTAATTAGTCATATTTTTATTCATTCTGCAGAGAAAATATACCCAGACCTGAATCAACCACTCTGTCTTACACTTTTGTTAAAAAAAAAATAAGAGAAGAAATGGAGAAAAAAGAGATGAAAAAAAAAAAAGAAGAAACAAGCTCTGAAGAAATGTCACTCATGTACCAGCTGGAGGGAAGGGATGCAAAGACATGAGGAAGAAGGCAAGAAGGAAGCTAGCAGGGCATTACAAAAATACAAGGCCTCTTTCCCCCTGTCCCTTATTTGCCATAGTTCCCAATTAAAAAAGCCAGGGAAACAAAGGTATGGGCAAGCACAATGAATGCCTACCAGGGGTACTTTCTGTTAGTAACAAGTGCCACAGAAAAGCTGCAAGCTTCAATATTTTCTCTGGGAGTCGCTATTTGTCTCTGTACAGAGGGGGATTATCCACATGGCTGGACAAGCATTTGCAAATCATCTGGCATTTGGCTTTAGTGTTATATAACCCATAGACAGCAATTAAGTAAATGAAAACAGAAGCAAAAGAAGTGTCTGCCAAGGAAGCAGTTGCAAGCAAGAGACAATGATGGCTTACAAAATATTTCCAATGTCATTCCCATTTTGTCCAGGCTAGTGAGGGGTAAAAGGTCAGACAGACTGAAGCCTAATCTCTGCTCTCTGCTCCAGCAGGACTGCAGGTGTAAGGTAAGCTCAGCCTACCGGGAAGATTTGTGAGAGTCAATTTGTGTCTTCCTAGTTCTGCTCTGAATAGGAAACAAAGGAAAAACTGCCCTTTGTGCAGAACTGAGAGGCTGGAGAGAGAATTGCAGCAGTTAAATTTTCCCTTTCCCCTGTTCAGAGGTAAAGTATCAGTGTGTAGGCTATCCTACCACTGCAGCTTCCTTCACAGAAGGCCAGGCTTCCTCCTGTACTGCAGCTATTTTGAAAAGGCTGCTAGGGCAAAGCTCCAGCTGGCCTCAACAGGGCTCTGGTAAGGCTTAGCTGATGGGGGAACACCTGGGTCTGCCACGTAAGTTTGTGTTCTCTTAGTAAGCCACACACACTTGCACCGCACCACAGAGTATAAAGCTGGCTTAGAATCACACTGCCCCTCTTTCTGTTTGAGGGCCTTGGCACTGAGTCTGAATCATCTTGTATGCTCCACCCAAAGCTTCCCTAATTGTTTCCTGTCCATCCCTCATGAGTCAAGATATCAGCTAAAGAAAATGCACATCTCCAGGACTGCATTTACTTTTTTGTTCCTGAGGTAGGCTCTCCTCGCACAGACAGTCCCACGCTTTGTCTCCAACTGCTTAGTCTTCTGCCTCAGCATCGTCATTTCTGACAAGTTAGCGTAATGTTGTCCCATTGTCTGTTCAATGACCTTGAGCTCCTCAGGATTTTCACATGTATCATAGTAAACAACTTCATCCTGTTTCTCTAAAAAGGCATTTGGCATTTTTTAAAAAACCAAAAATTGCCACAGTTATTTAAACATTTAAAGAGCTAATGACATTTCAAAAGCCTCTGAAGGCAGTGAGTTAGTTGTAAGGAAGTGTAATGCTCCAGAGCTGAGCTTGGTCCTTCACAGTCTTATGCAAACATGTCATGTTACTCACAGGAGTGCTTTGCAGGATCAAATTTATGCTGTTAGCATTTGTTATTTAGCTTCCTCTTTCAAATGTGTCTCTGTGTTTTAACTCCTACTTTCACCAAATTCCTGGAAAACCAACCACTGTTCTGATCAACACTGGGTGTCTTATTTTACATTTTAACAAGCAGCAGCAATGTTTACTTCACAGTGTACATGGCAACAGAATTCATAAGCACAAATAAGAACAAGACTGGTGCCTAATTTGCTCGTAAATATGTCATGAAGAGACACTTAAACTGGAATATAGCACTATTCAGGTACCATTCTAGCCAAATCACCTGTTTTTGTCATTAAAGGATGTATTTTGTAATTTTTACATGTTATATTAGAATAGATTATGATGAATCACAGGACCTATTTCAGCAAGTTCATGATACCCACAGTTTCTATGCATAGATCTTGTAACTATGAGAGCAGTTAAGCACTGTCAGTTTAAGTTATTCCACATGCTAAACCAGTGCATGCACATATCACAGCTGCTGGCAAGATGAGCAAGCACTGTGGCTTTTTTTTAAACTTGTGTTATCAAATTAGCGTCTAATTAGTTAGAGGACAAAATATCAGATGGTGCCATGGCATGAATGTTTTCCAGAGATGCTTTCTACTATCGAGACCCAAGCAGTGATATCCTTTTTTTTAAAAGTGAAAACAAAGCAGGCTATATCACTCCTGTGTTCTGAATATGTGCTTAAATAATTGTTTATTCTCACCTTTTATCTGTCTCTTTATAGCGTCCAACTGTACAATAAGCAGCATCTCTTCATGTTTCAATACTTCAAGCTGTACATTATATAACTCCAGCTGCGTTTCATAATACTGTATTTCCAGCTCCTCCACTACACTTAAGTTCTCTTCTTGTTCACCAAGACTCTCCATCTATATAGCCCCAAACAAAAAACAAAATAACAAAAAATGCACACATGAAACATGCCTGGATGCACAAGTACCTGTAAAGAGCCTGGCCTAACTGGCAGCTGCTTAAATGCTTTGGTGTGGAAACAACAGAGCATCAAAAATGGCTTGGAGCAGAAACTCAGACCAGCAGAGAGCCTTATTATCCTAAAATGTAAGTTTACTTCCAGTCTACCAGGAAAGACTTCATTATAAACTCCACAAATGATACTACTCCTGAAAACAATGATATATGGTGCAGCAAACTACTCTTGGAAAATAAATTTCAGGTACTCCTAGTGGCAGTTAGAGGGCAAATCAAGAAGATCAGAAGATTAATATTAAATATCTTCATTTTTCAGTGTCCTCTGAAAATAATATCTGGGTTTATCTCCCTAAAACTATCAATTTCAAAGGTTAATATCACAAATGCTAAATGACACCTGAACTGTAAAAGCATGTATCTTAAGCTCTGCTAAGTGTCCTCAAAAATGCAGGAGCAATTAAAAAGACACTGAAGACGTGCAACTTCCCACAACTTAAAGCCATGCTGAAAACCCAAACCGTTTCATAGACAAAGACTTCAAAAGTCTACTCCCATGATCACTTTGGTAGGTTTTGATGAGCCCTTCACAAAACAGTGACAGAAAAGGAGGCTTTGCAAGGTCTTACGAGTTTCTGAATGCCACTTCTCTTCTGTTTCAGGCACAACTCTCTTGCCCTCAGATGCTGAAGGGTTTCTTTTGCTAACATACATTTCAGGTTTTCTAGTCGTGGCAAAGCTGATGCCCAGGTGGTTTTACCAAATCTTTCCTCATCTTGTTCCATCTGTTTGTGCATTGCTGTGGATTAAAACATTGCAGTAAGATGAGAAATGCAGTGTAGTAATAGCCCTTGTGTGTTTCTGCAGTACTAAAAATGCTGATCCTATTAAACAATTTCAGAAGCTTCTTTGGAAATTACAGGATTAAAAGGCTGAATTTGTGATCTTACATATGTAAGTAAAGTACTTCATTGTACCATGGAAACATGCCTTAACAGTTGCATGGAAACCTACTCAGCTCACATGCTGAAATACTTGAGGCTTGCATATTAAGTGTTAAAAGCATTCATGGGTTTTGTGCAGAGCTTTGCAGCCATCAGGCTTTGATAATGTTTATGTGCAAGACAAATGCAAGCTGTAAACCAAATTAGTTAAAAGATAAAAATCTTAAGTGAATAAAAGGCTTCTTTCTTAAGCTGGACACTCATCCCAACCTCAGGTTCTGCAGATTCATAAGAAGAGCTCTCAGTCCCCTAAGTCAAGTATTTCCACAACCTTTTGTGTAAATCACTTCGATTACCTGCCAGAGCCTTCACAGTTTCTTTGAAATAGTTCACAGTGATATCCTGAATGGAGCACACAGCACTTTCAGCTCGCTTAGTCCATTCTTCAGCATCTTTCTGCAAAGCTGCCACTCTTCTAGGACCCAAGTTATCATACTGCAATGACTTCTGCAAGGACACAAAATTCCCAGTTACAATCTGGTTCCATAGAGGTGCAGGTGCACGATAATATACTTGGAGACATTTCAAGTAAGGCAAAGCAAGGTGGGAAACACAAGCCTCCCCTTACCTGTCACAATGTGAAACATTACTCATGCCCTGTATTGCCTTGTTTCTCATTCTCTAGGCTAACTCAGAACCTTTGTTTCCCAAGCCTGACCTCACATTTATTTCTTAAAATATTTTTAAACTATCATCTTAAAAATCACGTCCACCATGAGTGCTTTTAGTTGTTACTAAAAGTAACTCAAATCCACTCTTCTATGTGCAATGTTCCCTTCTATTTTTCCCAACGTGTTGACAGCACATTGCACCGTCAGGTTCTGCAGTTTGGCAGTTCTTTCACACAGGAAGAGGGATACAGAAAAGAAACACAAGAGAGTATTTTCAAGTCCACAAAGTGTACATAGGTAGAACACTAGTATTCAAATACTTTTTTAAAACAACTATGTTTCAAATGAGCCTAAATATCCCTTAGAGTGTTTTTTTAATACAGAAAAACAAACTTTTAAGTGGGACACTGGTGGGAAGACAGCTGCAGTTCTAGTCAAGCCATTACCAGGGACTCAGAGATCCTCTGAGAGCAGCTCAGCCCTAACTCTGAATTTCTCAGTCATGTTTGATGGCTTGGCAGGGGTGAAAAAAGTAGGTACAGACATTTGAGTTTAAACTGCCCCAAGAGCAGCTGGTGCCCTCCTATACAGGTTGGCCTTTCACTCTGCAAAGGCAGACTTACCAGGATTTCCAGTTTGTACAGTGTTGCCAGCTCTCGCATATCTCTGAAGGGCTGCAGTAAATACTGGTAGAATTGTGTTGCCATGGTGACCAAATCCTGATAAGCTTCATCTTCTTCTTCATAAACCTTCATCAAAGCCACCATTGTGTCAGCACTTTTATGCTGCTGCAGAACCTAGTGGGATGAAAGGTAAATCAGACACAGCTGCTTGGCATTCGTGTGTGCTGGATGCTGAGGGGCTACTGGGAGAACAGACCTGTACTTCCACAGCCAAGACTTCCCACTGCACAGGAGGTGCATGCCAGGCATTCTGCAGCCACCCCAGCTGAAAATATCTTCGGTATCACACTGTTAAAGGCACTGATTGCTGCATATCATATCAGGAAACTGCAAGGCACATCATGCCTAGGACTTCCACCACAGAAATTCTAATAACTGTGTGCAGATGACTTTGCTGCTGCTTTTTATAAACATAACTGGGAATCTTGGGAAGTCAGTGTACTGGAAGGACAAGCAAGGCATTCTTAAACTAGCTCTTGCATTGCTTCCACAAATACTAAACGTCTGCTAGTGAATTTCTGGATCCAGAATTTCTGACCTCGGGCGCAGAAAAATCATATTGACATTTAAAAATTAGAACAAGAATTCAGAAATATATTTCTACACCAGATAACCCTGCAGTTAAATTCCTTTAACTGTTGTACAATTTACAATAGTTTATTCTAACCTCAGTTTTAATGATATGACACTTTCGAACTCATAATTCTTCCATGGAACTGCTGCCTTCCTGATACACTAGACCCCATTTGAAGTCTTTACTTGCTTCTATGACAAAATACAGAGTTGGGGACTTCCCTTCAATTGCATTCGTTTGCTGGCACCAGTCAAAGCCCCAAAGATTTTTTCTTTGACAGCAGCTGGCAGAGACCATGGCATGCTCCATGTGCCAGGATAGAGTGAGCTGGCTGAGAGAACACAGCAAAGTTCCACTGAGAAACACAGACCTTCCTGGAAGGACAGTGTGTGCTCTACAGCTCCATGAAGAGGGACGGGGATGGAAGGGAAGGGGGTGTGTGCGCTACAACAATGAGGAAAAGCATTAAAGAACTAAGCTTGATTGTGTTGCAACTGAAAACCACTGAAACCAAACCATCACCTTTAATCTTGCCAGCTGAGTCTAGGTTAAGACAGCAGGAGCAGAATTCCCATGTGTGGATGCATTTCCTCAGGGCAAATCTGTGGAAGTCAGCTCAAGGGCATTTCTCACCCATCCTGCCTGCAGGCCTGGCACAGGCAAAACTAGGGGACAAGAGGATCTGAACTGCAATGTTACTGATTATCCCAGATGTTTAGCAGCCTCTTAGGGCTCCCCGGGAGCTTGGGGTAGCTTAGACACAGTCCTAGGGCCCACCTGCAGCAATTCCACAGACTGCTTTTGCCCCACTACTAAAGCCAAATATAAACTTAACAGTTCACCTTCTGGTTCCCACACCAAAAGCAAGTAGTGAGGGTCATACTGCTCCTGGAGGATGCTTAGAGTGAATACAACAGACATGCTAATGACATTTTAAAGTCAACTCATGAGACAATTATTCATTTACAACGGTTTGGGGTTTTTTTGTTTGGGTGTTCTTGTTTTTTTTGAAGGGGTGGTATAGTGTATCTATCATTTGGTCTGTTTTAAGGTAAAATCCCTGCTTTTACACAGTCTCATGCTCTTTTCATAGAATTCCAGTTCACCATCGGCCCAACTGATTTCTTTGGTTGTTGTAACAGTAATATTCTTCTGTTTTTTTCCTTGAACACACAACACAAGAAGTATTTACACCATACTACTCTCCTCCATCCGGTACCTTTTATACTCTCCAAAATTAATTTCCTGGCCTTGAGAAGGACATGGACATAAGAAGGGGAGAATGATGCTCTGGTACCTAACCCTGGGATAGCGGCTATTTCTTGAATCTTGCATAACTTGGTCTAGAGTGAAATATAATGAACTTGTGTCCCTGTTAGGCCTGCAAGTACAACACCACTCTATAGCATCTTTAGCCATATCTAAAATGTAGCTGGAAATAGTAAAATAACTGGCACCAAGTTGCACTTGATCCCCAAGCCCCAAACTGCCACACAGCTGTACATATTTGTGCTGCTTGCAAGAGTGTGGTGGCTGCAATGTTTTTGTAGGTGGCCTGTGAACTGTTATAGTCAGTGACAGACACTGACTTTTGTATACAACACAGTACACGTTCATGTAAACTACAGTTGTCCTTTTAAAAACAGTGTCTTTCTGAAACAGGAATGTTGTTACAGCTGTTAAACACTGCAATAGGAAACAGAAGGCTAAAGTCAGCTGTCTTAACTTTCCTCCAAAGGATGATCACTTTCATAAAACACCTTTCAGCTTACTTTGCCAGAAAACAGACTGTAAAAACAGGTACTGCAAGGAAACTGTAGCAGCAACACACTACTGAGCTTGAACTTATCTGTAACTCTTATTTTAACATTGTGCAACTGTGTTACCAGACACCATCTCTGAATTCATGCTTACAACAGGGGGAAAAAAAAATCCAGGAATACATCTGTAACAAGAAGAAACTTAAGGTACTAAAGGAAGAAAGGGCTAACATCATCATTATTTCATCAATCATTAGGGTAGAATTTGATATTTTTAAAAAAATAACAACCTCTCTGACTACAAAACACTTATTTGGCATAGGACTAGGGCAAAGTTTGGTTTTAATAAATAAACCTGACTTAGAAAATTAGCACATGATTGTACTCTCCTCTTCGGTTACTGTTCCACCCATTGCACAACGCTGCTGGGTGTTTTGAGCAATGTGCTTTTTCAGGAGTGCTTACAGCTTAAGTAAATGTCCCAACGTTCTTATATTGACTGCCCACCTGGAGCTGACTTATTCCCCACTTAATAAAGCCGCATTTACAAGACTGACGACACTTAGCACTTGAGAAAGTTGACTTGGTGGCTCCCAGACAAATAAAAAAAGTGTTTGTGTTAGCACAAATCTGGACACTGGACAACACTACGAGCAAGACGATACCAGTGGCTCGGTCGCCCTTGCTCACATGAGTCTTGCAAAAGAGTCTGTCCCGAGCGACTGAAGCTGCCGCAGCAGTGGCTGCCACGCTCACCGTGCACCTCCCAGGCGAGCGAGGGTGAGCTGCAGCACCAAACAGCGAACGTGCTCCTACAACGCGGGGACCTGCAGGAAGTGCAGGGGGAGCCCGGCAGCACCTTCATCCCACAGCCCTGGGGGACAGCCCCGAGCCCCAGCCCCTCCGCCCCCGCCCGGCCCCAGGGCCCGTCCCCGCCGCAGGGCCTCCTTGGCCCGGGCCAGGTGGCCGCGCAGGGCCCTCCCGCGCAGCTCCTGCAGGCTCTCGAAGTACTCATCGTCGCAGCGCCGGTCGGCGGCGAACAGCGCGTCCAGCACCACGCGGCCGCCGCAGAGCTCCAGGGCCCAGCCCAGGTACAGCTCCAGCGCCCGGCACAGCTCCTGCAGCTCGGCCTCGCCCGGCGCGGCGCCGCCGGGGAACAGCACGGCCCAGAGCCCGCCCGCGGCCGCGCCGGGCAGCGCAGGGGGCAACGCGGGGAAGGCGGGCTCGAGGCGCGGGCACAGAGCCGACAGCTGCCGGTG
>VYXB01008938.1:940424-964222 GCA_013397135.1 Pachyramphus minor | reverse complement strand
GCCTTGAGGTCTGAGGGGCGGGGCCGGGGCGGCCCCCACAGCGGGCGTGGAAAATAGAGAGGAAAAGGAGCGGGAGGGGCGGCTCCGGGAAAGGTCGTTCTTCGGAGAATCGTGGAATGGTTTGGGTTGGAAGTGGAGCTTGAAGAGCGCCTCGTTTCAACCCCCGTGCCGTGAGCAACCTTCAGCTAGATCAGGTGGCTCAGAGCCCAACCCAACCTGGTCTTGAACAGCTCCAGGGATGGGGCATTCAATACTTCACTGGCCAACCTGTGCCAGCGCCTCACAACCCTCACCCTCAGTAAAGAATCTCTTCCTAGTATCTGATCTAAGCCTAATTTCTTTCAATTTGAAACCATTCCCCCTTGTCTTCTGTGATTCTGTTGGGGCAAGAGGGCACAGTCTTAAGCTGTGCCAGGGGAGGTTTAGGTGAGACATTCTTTACAGAAAGAGTAATTGGACATTGGAATGGGCTGCCTAGGGAGGTGGTAGAGTTGCCAGCCCTGGAGGTATTTAAGAAGAGACTGGATGTGGCACTTAGTGCCATGGTCTAGTTGACAAGGTCATAGGTTGGACTTAATGAACTCAGAGGTCATTTCCAACCTGATTGATTCTGTGATTCTTGTCCTGTCACTACATGATCTTGTAAATAGTCTTGCCCTATCATTCCTGTAAGTTCTCCCTTTAGGTACTGGAAGGGAAATTTTTTGTAAAATAAGCAGCTATTACTGCGAGGAGCAGTGGGCAGGAAGCAGGGGACACAGTCCTTTGGGAAGGAGCAGCATCCCGGGTTTGTGCCGCTGCCTGAGGGAGAGCCCCAGCGAGTGGTTCTCCTCCCACCCAAGATTCCTGTGGTCACTGAGAAACTCCATGAGTCCTTGCCATGTCCAAAGGCAGGTGAAATCCCACACTCCTTCCCCACAATGCCCTGTGCCCGTTTTTCCCTGACATCCAACTCAGCCCTGAGGTTGCCCAAACACTGTCTCAGGGGCCGCTGAGGAGAGTAGAGTGTTTATATGTCACCTCTCCCTTATTCAGGCCCTTTGTACAAGGCTGAATGCAATTCATAGCACACAAAATGTTATGTTCCAGTCTTTGGCAGCAAAGCCAACACTGCTAATTTTTCAATAAATTAAGGCCTGCAAGATAGTGTAGTGTAATACAAAGCAAGAAATAAGTTCTTATTTGAAAAATTAATAAAATGTCAGACAGCATAAATGTTAACATTTCAGCAGATGCTGCATCATTTATGTGAAAACATCTCTGCTCTGATCTTACAGATGATAGAGGCGCTGTTAGTGGTAATGAGATCGTGCCTACATGGGCAATTAACTTGTGATTCCTTATCAAACAGCAAACAATGGCACTGCTACGAATGCGAGAAAATGACACCAAGTTTAATTGGAAAAAGAGGAAAAAGCAGAGCTGTGACAAGATTCAATAGATGTTTCCCCTTGTGCTGTCTCTTGAGCCCAAAACATATATAATGCAATGTTCTCAAATGTGCTTAAAAACCTCCTGCCAACAAGGCTGGCTCGGTAGCGTGTTCACAAGCAGCAGACCGTGTGTGGGTTTGAGCAGATACACAAAGCTCAAGTGCTACAGCAATCAATAATCAGTGGTAAAACAAGCCTAGTTTTTATCATGTGGACCTCTACTCAATATAGACTGGAGGGGTATGTTCCCATGAAAACCCACTGGCCACTTTCTTCACTATAATTAGCTTTCCAGAGGTCTGGCATACAAATACAGGGCGGGGATGTATGTGTATGTATAATAAGCATATGCAACAGTATGATTTCTATTTTTTTTCCTAAATTCTGAATTCTAATAATTTTTTCTAGTATATGATCATGATTCCAACTCAACCCCATAGTAAAGCTTCTGCTAATTTAATAGTGAGGACTTTGCCAGTAAGTGTTTGCAGAGAACAGAACAAACACTTCCATGTAGTTGTGCAGCAGTGCTTTAAGCATGTGTCCAGCCACATGAGTTAGTTTGTGCTGGATGCAGGTTTTGTGTATCCCACACATGATAGTCTGCCTAACACCCCCGCCTTGGAAATCACACCCAGAGGCAATGACTGCACTCTGCAGGGTTTATTAATACCACCTCTGAAAGTGAGAGGGTGCTCTGGCTTTAGCGAGGGCTCTCTATAACCATTCTAAGTACTTCAGATCCAGGAATCAACCTTCAGAGCCTTTTCTCGGTGCATGACATTCATCCTGGTGACACTCAAGTAGCACGCTGCTGAAGGACAGCCGGGGCACATCTATATTTGTGCCATTGCTCATTGCTGGCATGTCCCTATCGGAGCAAAGAGGCAGGCTAGGGTTACTGCAATGCATCTTCCAACTGCAGTCATAGGAAAGTGGCAAGGAATTGCTTTCGTGTGAATTAATTTTTACTAGGGGAAAGAGAAGTGAACTTTGATGCCATCTGAGCTATCAGAAGAATTTATGACGTCTTAAGATAGAAGGCAAGTTTTTAGGTAGTAACATTCTTTGTTATATATTTACGATAATTGACGGTCACGGACTTAAACATGTTTCGTGTAATTGTATCTGTGCCTGTAAACTGAGCAAACACTGAGCAATCATCTGAAAATCTTATTTAGGCAGCAGGGTTCCAGACAAACTTAATTATGCTCATTTTAATTTATTTTATTTTATTTCACTTTGGTAGGAAAAATACATGTTAATTCACTTTTCTAATTAGTAGTAGCTTCTAAAGCAAGTCTTGCTGTTATAATTATGGGGGAAAAGTCTTTGCGGGAGCCAGACAACATTTTCTGGTATGTGTCAAGACCTTTTCTCTGTTAACATGTTAGAATTTGCATGATTTATTTTATCACCTTCAGCATAAATGCTATTTCTGCCTAATTTCTGTGGTTTTGCCTATAGTAGGATATTGCTATAGCTGTAGAATCCACACCTGTGTCTGCAGTGCCAGAATACAAATGATGAACTTCTATGTGGGTTTTCTTACAGATCCGTAAGGCTTGACTCAGTCAGGGATACAAAACCAGAGAGTGCAAAGTTTCTCAGTATTTTTCACTACTTCAAGAAGTTGTTTTCTAACAAGTCACTGACTGTGTTGACTTTGTTAGCTAAGTAATCCTCAGGAAAATTAATAAAATATTGATGAAATAAATTTGAGGTAATAGCAACTACTCAAAACTAAAAAGACCATAAAAAGTAGCTTGAAAGCAAACTTGTGTGAAAGCTTATCCAGAAACACTGATAACACTGATGTCTGACTGATCTTTTGGCTTTTTTTTTTTTCTGCAAGAAAGTGGTTTTAAAGCTTTCGTATGCTTCACTTATCTAGGACTAGAAGTAACTACAGGTTCATTAATATTCAGCTGAAATCTTTCCATAAACCTTTCTGCTTGTGGTAGTAAACTGCTGATAAAACTGATCTGAGTAGTTTTGTAGTCATGATTCATTCATGCTGGCGAGCAGTGGGAAGCTGTGGGAAGGTTTCAGCTCTGACAGAGCTGACTCTGTACTGGCATTATTTCATTGCTTGTTAATACAGGCTGGTTGGAAAGAGTGGGCTTGGGGAGTCAGCATTAACATTGCCTTGCACCTTCATGTTGTCCCACGTGCATCTGCGATATGCTTATCATACAACTATCATATTATGTCACCTGCACATGCTCTTTTCACACCTCCCTCATTGCACAGAATGGACAAAATGTGCAAGGTCTGTGTCAGAGCAGACATCTCTCAGCTTACAGGTCAATGACCTGCCTTGCTCCCTAGTTATTGTGTGCTTTATAATGGAGATCATCACTGATCTTTTTTCTGAGCTTCTTTTATGTTAAAATACATATTTTTCACAGCACCTGGGAACTGTGAACACCCTAAAAGGGCACTATGTTTTCCCTGCAGTATTTTAAAGAAAGGATCCAAGACCTGGACTCAAGTTTTAGTATTAAGAATGGCAATTTGAAAAATCCAGAACAGGATTTTTCAAGGCATTTTCTAGTGTGTTATGTGGCATCAGTGGTCACAAGAGAGGATGTTCTACATTATGTCTGACTGACAGTTCAGAAAACACTCTTGACAGCAGCTGAAGGGTGAGCAGACTTCAAACCAGGCCATTTCCAATTGCACAGAACAGCATTAATTTTGCCTGAAGCACTGCTGTAGTGTTGAGCTAAAAAAAACCAGGGCTAGTCCATAGTTCAGAAATCAGGCATCAGTTCACAGATGAGCCACTCAGAAAACAGGATGCACACCAGAGACAGCTCTTTGCTGTGCTTTGCACAGAGGTGAGAAAAAAACAAGCCTCCCATGGCTTCCCTTTGGAAGCTTCACTCAGGAGGTGAAGCTACTGGCTGTGGTCTTTCCCATGCCTACCTCCAGGTCCTGGGCAGTCCTCAGCCAAATCTATTCCATCTATATATTTTTAAGCAAGAAAAACTCATGCTTGATATCTAAGTATGTAGCTAAAGATCTTTCTTATCTTTTACAAGATTGAGACTTGACATCCCAAAAGCCTTGCTGAGGATACCAATGTCATCCAGATCTGACAGCACAAGAGAGTATGAAACTAGTGGCCAGTCACGTGGCCATTCAGCTTCCCCACCAGTCCCAGAGTCTAGTGAGACTGAGACTGAAGGTTTGATATTTTATCACATGGATCTTTATGGATCAAAGGAGAGGTTTGATATCTTTCCTGAAGAGCTGTCTGGTCAAGGAGAAAGATCTCTGGGAGATACAAGAAGGGAATCTGTATTGAGTAGTGAAAAAGTTCAGCGCTCACAAGAAATTGGCTATGATATGGAAAAGGAGGTTGCAGAGTTGGCTAAGATGTATGGACTTGATGAGGATAGAGAAAAAGAGCTTGAGCTACTTGGAGGACGTGTGGAGATGGAGAGCAGGTGGCCACCTGCTCGCACACAAAAAGGATTACAAGCCTCCATATATAACACATCAAAAAGCAGCACTTCAGTGAAAGATCAAAGTCAAAGCACAAAGCAACAAGGAATCCCTAGTGAGGCTTCTCAAGATGAAGATCAGAGCAAAGCCAGAGCAGATGATGAGGCTGAGAGCAACATATGGTCCAGAGAGGGGCTTAGCAGTGGCGGCATGTCAGATGAGTGGAACAGTCAGGCTGTCAGTGAGGAGCAGGAGGAGGAGGAAGAGGAGGAAGTGGCAAATGTTTTTTGTTCTACCTGCAAGATACCAATCCGAGCTTTTGACAAACTATTTGGTGAGCACAAGGATCATGAGGTGACTCAACTGCCCAGTGCCTTGGAAAGTGAAAAGGTGAGAGAAATACAGGTGTACTGGGGAGCCTCTAAAACAGTGTTCAGACATAATAAGAATCACACTGGGTGTTTTGCAGGAAGAGATTCATAAAAACATGTGCAAGTTAGAAGAACAGATTGCTCAGATGGAAAACGTTGCCAGTCATTTGGAGGAAATCTTCCTCACTGTAGAGGTAAGGCATTTTTTCTAGGGTTAACTTTACGGTACTGGTGTTACACAATTTTGACAGTCATATTGACACTCATAGTGTTCAGTTGTTAATGAAGTGAGTAATTATAGTAACAGGGCACAGTAATCTTGGGGTTGAAGTACTCAGGAAAACTAATCCTAATGAATTCTTTATGTGGACTAATAAAACCATATTTAACATTTGCACAGAAATTTGCATTCAGAAATAAAGTGCCCCTCCCTGCCCCAGGTTATCTTAGTTTTAAATGACCAAAGACCTGTGATCTAACCAGCCCATCCTGAGTGCACCTCTTGTATTCCCTCGGTTTCATTCACAGAAGTGTCAGATACAGGCACACCCCTGGACCAGCTGCATCAAGCTGATGACTTCAAGGGTTGTGCTCCTGCTCGGCTGCTGTCAGCTTGGCCCCAGGGGAAGGGGTCAGCTGGCAGCAAGTCAAACTGAAGCAATGACTCAAGGCACCTATGGTCTTTTCTCTGCTCCATGTGGCACAGGAGGACATTGGTGCCCAAACGGTGGGTGGCTGCTGGCAATAAAGCCTTGTCTGCTCCTTAAATCTTCCTTCCTAATGCTTTCTCCACCAGTGAGTAAGGATACCAGCATTAGCTGCTCAGCTCCCCCAGCACAAATCCATGGATCCCACTGGGTTGCCATGGTTTCTCTCATGGAAGCATGTGCTTGTTGGTGGAAACGCTCATGAGATTATGGCTAGGATATAACCTAGTTGTGCTCCCTGGGCTTAGGTTGCCTTGCATCTTATGACTTCTGTTGCTCTTCTGTATGGAACAAAATCCAACATTCTTTTGTGCCTCAGTGGGGGTGAATGATCAGAATAATCCCCTAAAAATGCAAATCAGTCAAATTACATCTGTGTACTGGCACTGTGTCCTGGCTTTGTGAATTAAATCATGACATTGCCTCTCTCGTAAGGAGAATTTTAAGCAGACTGGACTTTTCTCTGGATGACCTATGGATCAGGCTTGATGCCAAGGTACAAATCCCCAAATGCCTTGCAGGAAAACTTTGGGAGGCAGGAGCAGAACTTTGAGGTGCATTACAACAATGCAATGCAAGTGCTTGCTCAGAAGTACGAAGAACAGCTGGAAGCACTGGGAGAAGAGAAGAGGCAGAAGCTGGAAACGCTATATGAGCAGCTGGTCAGTGCTGGGAAACACCTCGACACCTGCAAGGAACTGACAGACAAAACCCAGCAACTTTTCCTGGAAAATGACAAAGCTGAATTTATGAAGGTAAACAGCTTTTACTGTTAAGGCCCCTTCTAAGTGATGTTTGCTGCTTGCAAGTAGTCACCAGCCAGGTGGCTTTATTCTGGAGAGCGTTTGGGGTGCTCAGTCCATGCTGCTGTCAGTGCTCCAGGTGCTTGGCATGGGGGCATCAACTTAGGGGCAAAATGCAGAAGCAGAAGTTTGATTTGTGAGTCTCACTGGGGTTCAGAGGAAAGATATCTCCCTAAAATGCTTATCTCAAGAAACTCTGGAAGCACTTAGCGTTCATTGCCTGTTGCAGGATCAGCTCTCTTGCTCTGTTCTGGGCTCACAGCAGGCAGGCTGATGCAATCACTTTGAAGAATGTTCCTTTTTCTTACTCATTTTGTTGGAAATTTCAGCTGAACAGGAGGATCCAAATTAAATACATAAGGAGCTCCTGCAAAGTGATGGATGCATCCCTCTCTTGAAGTGGTGTTAAGAAGTTATTTTGCTTTGGCAGGTAGAAAAATAACTGGGAAAAAAAGAGAATTTTCACTGCTGATGAGTGGTTGCTCTAACCTGAGCTGTCCTGTGACTCAGGTGGATGGGAGCACTTCCGTAGGACAGCCACAGTAACTTCTGAACTGGACAACAAACAAACCTCCTAAACACCTCCAGTCTGCTCCAGTGGATCAGTCTGCTGTGGCACCCCAACCTGCCTAGCTCTTCACATGAGCTGACTTTTCTCCTTAGCTTGTAAAGAGTTTTACATCACCCCTAAAAACCATTATTCACCAAGAAGTGAATACCTGTTGGTCATGAGCTCTCAGTTGCTTACATTTCTCCAGGAACTGTACATCTGTCTCCCAGTTACATGCCCTGCTCAGATTTCCTCTGGTGCAGATCATTTCACTCAGTTCTTTTCCCCAGCTGTTTTTGGGTTTTGTTTGTGAAGAATCTGTTGGCACTTTGGACAACTTAGGAAGAAATCAGCCTAGAGTCTAGTTGGGGGACACTGGTCACTGCCTGATATTGCACTTTATTCTGCTATAAATTGAGCCAAGATCTGTCCCTTTGAATGGACAGTTAGGCATGACTTCGTTCTCAGATCTAGGTGGTAGCCAATTCACTCCAAAGGCTGCATTTGGGACAATTTAGTTAAGGCAGGTCAACAGCATGATGTAGTCTGAACTTTTCCATCTTTAACACTCTCTCTCTCTCTTTTTCTACAGGCAGCAGTAACCATGGTTGACAGGTAGTATCAAAGTCTGGGATTTTGTGTCACATTATTTCTGGTTAAATGGACTGGTTATTGGAGACACTTGCATGTTCTGGATTTGTTCAGGCACACAAATGTTGTCTAGGCCACTAGTGCTATTGAAATATTTAGTATTTTTGTTTTAAACTGCATCAGAAAAAGTTGCTCTAAGAAGTTTAACAGTCAAAACTAGTTTAGATCCAATTTCAGGAAACCCAAAGGGAGAGTTAGAGCCTCTGCTAAATCACTGTTTTCATCTTAGTCATAAGGAACTAATTTCACTGACTGAGAAACAGGATTGCTAAAGGTCTCAAAAGAAATGCTCTGGATACAAATGGGACTAAAACTGAGCTCCCTAAATAGATTAGTAATAGGCTTATTTATGCACCAATATAGCAGGGTAGAAAATCAAGCTGTAAGAACTCAAAACAGATACTGAAAGATCTTGGAGCAGTTGGAAGAAGTCTTAAGGCACACTAAATCAATTGCAAAAGACCCACCTTTTTTAATTGACTGCAATTGTTAATGAAAACACAGAGAAAAGACACCCCTTTTTTTCAAATTTACAACACCTAGAGCCACAAGGTCCTGAATTAGTAAGTGTTGTAAATTCAAAATAATGAAAATTATGGCGCTAATAAGTTGCCTTGCACAGAGAGGTTGGGGAAATCTCACTCCCTGCTCAGTGTGAGTGCAGGGTGCAGCAGCCAGCTCACTCATGATGGGGCACACAAAGGAGGTCCCTCAGTCCCATTAGCACCCAGCTCTTGTTTGGCATCTTGGAGCACTGATCCAATGCATCTCCAAGAAACGAGCATGGGGGCCTGACCTTTTTACAACTATGAGAACAAAATTTTAATGAAATACATGTTAATTTGCAGTGTGCTGTCCTTTTTCTCTTACAAATAGGTATCTCCAACATTATGGTACTTCCAATTAGAAATAAATTTTTTTCCCTACAACTACAGGCTGCAAGAATTCTTAAAGCAAGAAGTGAATTTAGAGCTTTCAACACTGCCAGACTTTGAAGAGCGGGTCATAGATTTCTCTGAAGTTGAACAACTAATGAACTCCATTAATGCTATTCCAGGTACTCTTCCTATCTGATCATTATTTCAGACCCTTTTACACTTAATTAAGGATATGCATTAAACAGAAAACCATTACTTCTTTTAAAGGAGAACAGCAAAGGCAGGATTAGCTTCTCCTTAGTTTTCATTCTAGGGGTTTTTTTGTTTGCATCTATATACAGAGACTGGTAGATATTTTTGGATATTTTTTTTTCATTTGTTTTCAGTATAAAATTACCAGAACTGCTAAGTTTGGCCTTCCCTGCTTTTGCTGGATGATTTCCTAGAAGACTCACAAAGATTACCCCCTTCTATTGAGAGGTCAGGCAGGTTTAGTTGGTGATAACATGTCTTACCTTGTAGTTGCTTGAAAGAAATAGAGAGGAACACCAGACTGCTTTAAATAACCTGCACAGCTTCTGTTGATAACCAGATTTTAGTGGCTTGTTCCTCTGCTATTTAGCAAATTTTTTCCTATTAACCACAGGAAACAGAGCAAAACATGAAGTTCTAATAACCAGAAAAAAAAATTAAAATGTTATCTAGGGCATCACAAATGGTCAGAAAGAGCAGGTCTTATGCAGAAATACTGTGTTTTCTTTAAAGTAAAATAGCATTTGTTACTCGTTTGCTTGTGCTGCTGACCCCCTGTTGTACAACTCTTCCCCCGTCCCCTCCAGTGGCTCCAAGCCCCGGGATAGTCACAGCAGTGGAGTTTTGACGGGTGTTGCTCACTGGTGAACCCCAGTCCCCAGAGCAGGGGAGGTCAAGTTTACAGAGAAGGGGTAGGCTGAGGCTTATTTATTTCATTGTTTTCATTTTGATTTGGAGCAAGACGAGTTCTCACACACCAGTGACCTGATTATTATCTGCAACTGTTTACAGAGTCAGCTCCTGACTTTTCTCCATGTGGGAGGAATATGACCGATTCAGCGCCAAGGCTTTGTGCAAACACCTTTGGGAGAGGAGAGGGACAACATACCATACTTACACATTCAAAAACTCACCTGTTTTCCCCTCTGCAGCTCCTTGTGCCCCTGTGATCAATCCCCAGGCTCCGAATGCAGCAACTGGCACCTCACTGAGGGTTTGCTGGGGCCTCTTCTCAGATGACACTGTGGAGGGCTACCAATTGTGCTATAAACCAGTGAGCAACGAGAGGCACAGTGATGAGCAGGCAGGTAAGGAGGCCTAGACCCAACAGGGCAAAACCAGCTGGTTCCAAAGGACTTCTGGACTTAATGTGGCACCCAGTGCACCTTCTGTGCCCTCTCTTTGTCACCAAAACTGTCATATCTGCCACCACATTTCCTTCTGGCTTTGCTCCTCTTCCCCTGCCAAGTCTGCCATGCTGCTGGCTGCAGCAGGACCCATCACAGGAGCAAAGACAGGATAGGGCAGCAGCAGGGATAACAGGAATGGGAAGGGGACAACAGTCAGGTCTCAACAGTAGCATTTCCTTTCCTGCAGGGTGGGCATTAGGCACACATGTGCTGCATCCAGTGCAAAGCACAGTATTTTTAGAGACCCAATCATCATATTATTGGCACACCCATTGAAATCCCCTCAGTGATATTACAGTTTATCTCAGTGCTAAAAATAAGCTGTAACTCCCTATGATGCATGTGCACACCAAAAAAAAAAGAACCACAGAACCATCCTAAAATGTCCCACCCTTGTGACAAAGCTGCCTTTGCTAATAATATTCTTGCAGAACCTGCAAAAGTGGAAGCCAGTAGAGTACTACTGGTTAGTTCAGAAAGAAAAGCATAACCTATCCAAATTTTCTAAGATGAAGAATGAGAAATGGGCAGTAAAATAGCTTCAGCTCTTGTCCCTCTGCTGGGATGAGCTGAGCAGCATCCCTGGAGTAGGAGTATGCAGAGCCTTTTTAGAAAAAAAATATTGACAGGTGGGTGAACTCTCTGGATTTTGGGTTCTGAATGATGTAGCTTCTTCAGAAGCTGATGTGTTATCTGATTTATGCCTCTTTAGAGGAAGGCATGGTGAAACTGCCTGACAGCTAATCAAAGAGTGTGGAGCACAAGGAGCTCTCTTGAACTCAGCAGACAAAACAACATGCCTCAAGTCCATTATTTGAGGCAGCTTTGGGAAAGAGTGGGTAACTGTGTAAAAAAGCACTGTAAATGCTTTGTTGTTTTCGTTTCAGAGCATACCCTAAAAGTCAAAGAAACATACTGCACCATTACTAATCTGTTGCCGAATACACAGTATGAATTTTGGGTCAGTGCTTTAAATGCCTCTGGTATCAGTCCACCAAGTGAAAGAGCAGTTTTTGTGACAGGTAAAAATATTTTATTCATACGACCATGGGACCTTTCTAGTGAAATTCACAGTCATGTCTGAATTTTATGCTTGTAATGCTTTTTGGGCACTTCGTTTCTTCTGATGTAAGCCTACTGACTGCATGGGAATTCCCTACTTTTATTTGGACAGCCTATCAGGCCAGTTGTCCCTGTTTTAGAGTTGAAGAAAGAGAAGAGGAGAAACAAAGTAATTTATTTAAATGTAAGGATGTAGACCACCTGCTATTAAGGCTCAAGTCTCCCAGGCCTGCCAGGTGGGTGTCAGCTCTCCTTTTACTGGCCTATAGGTATTTTGTGGATTCACATTGCTATGCTGTTCTTTGTAACAGCAGTTCAGTCAAACACATTGTGTGAAATCCTGACATCAGATTGAGCAAGCCAGAGTAAGACCTACAAGTCCTGGTTCCAGATGTGTTTGACGTCTTAGAGCAGAGAAGAGATGCACCTTTATGACAAAGATAAAACTAATGATAGAAAGAAAACTCTTCTGTAATTATTTTCTATGTTACTTCTCTGTGTAATTCTCTTGGGACCTTTATAGTCCAAATTAAGTATTTAAATGCTATTGTTAATTTCCCTGCCTGCTGTTTATTGTCCATTGGGAAGCAGGTTTCTTTAACTATATAGTATTAGTAAACAATTTTGTTTACTAATCTTTTAAAGATCAGTAAATCTTTTTAAGTCTTCAAAGCATGTTTGTTGCAAACATCTTCAAGCAACAACTTAGAATTGTTATTTTGCCTACTTTTTAGCTCCTTCACCACCTATCATAAAGAGTAAAAAGATCCGAAGCTGTGAAAAAGCAGCACTGGTGTGCTGGGAATCTGGAGACATTAACCCTGTTGATTCCTACACAGTTGAATTGTACAAGCTGACAGATGAAGAAAATGATGATATTATTACTGAGTGAGTTACTGGTTTTTTGAGTCCCATGACCCTTTGGTGAATTTACCTTTATAAACATTCCTCTTAGTAAAATTAATTGTATAAATGTTAATAAAAAATTACTACATGGGAATGGGCATTGGTATGGGGATAGAGAAGAAGCACCTGCATAGTCTGCCATAGACTCTCTCTTGCCCCTGTTACTGTACAAGGTAGAGTGTTGATGGGTTACAAAAGAACCTGATCATATAATTTCTTATTTCTTGGTCAGAAAAATATTCTCAAAGGCCTACCTTTGTTTTCTACCTTATCATTTTCCATGCATTTATTTTCTGTAGATCTATTGTTGGGATCCCTAACTGTGAAGTCCTAATTCACCTCCAACCAACACAAACGTATCACATCTGTGTTAGAGCCCAAAACTTGGGTGGCTCCAGTGAAAGAAGTGAACCTGTCCTGATAAACACCACAGGTATTGTACAGCTCAGAACAACTCCAGCAGCCTATTGTTGCATCTATTATCTCAACAGAAAGATTCCTGCTGGTTTCAGTGGCTTCTGGATCAGGTTCTATCTCTTACATCTAATTAGACACACCCGGTAACCTTTGAGGAATGAAAAAAACCAACTTTTTGTAACAATAAGTGCATTGCTTTAGCTCTGTAATTTAAAAATTATTTCTGTCCAGTACATTTGATACTTGAAAGTTACTAATTTCTAAACATTTTAAAAGTCAGTATCAACCCAACGCCCCCAGATATTGCCAGCTTGCCAAGTACTGACACACCAGTGAGGAAAGCTGTAGTGTGATTTTACTTTACTTCAGAGGTTTCCTTGTAACGATGCTACTGTTGGAAAGTATGGCTGAGACAGCACTTTTCAGAGTCATTTGGATATGCAAAATCTTCCTCTGTATTCATTAGAACATCTCCAGCTTGGCTGGGGAAGCTCCAAGGACTGGTTCTTTTAATTTATCAGGAAAAAGGCAGTCCAGCTTTCAGCTGGAAGTTTTGCTTTTGGCAACTGATATAGCACCATCTTCTGCTCCCAGTGCCACACTCAGCAACGATTAACCTACCCCAAAGGGAAGTTGGAAGCCCTTTCCCCTCCCAAACATCTAATTAAAGCTCATTTTGATGACTTAGAGGCACACACCTGTTTTCACTTTCATCACTGCAGAAATGACACTGCAACTTCACTGGTTTGTCTCAAACCTCTTCAGAGATGTATTCACACCTTGCCCTTACCTTCTGTGATAGATTTGCAAATTGTATTTATTCAGCAAGCTGACCACACAGCCATTAATGGAAAGGTCATGTTTCAGTAAAAACCCTGTCTGCTACACGAGTGACACCACAGAAGAGAAATGCTCACCCTCAAATCCCTAGAGACGAAGACTGTCATTGTGTTACCATCATTTGTGTGTATTCCAACTGCTTAAATCAAACTCAATATTTGAAATTGCCCATTCTGTTTGCACAGCATGTGTTTGTTTTCAGCAGCACATGCCTGTAATTGCCCTGTCATTGTTTGTATTGTATTTGCATTGAAGTAACTTGCAGTTTGATTATAATGATTTCATTTGGGATTAGCATGGAGAGGTTTATCTTCTCTGAGTCTACATTATGCAAACAGCTGATGCAAATTGATCTGTCAACTGCAAGAACCCACCTCCAACACTGTGAATGACCTTTGGTCCTTTCTGGGGTGGATACACAAGCACCAACTACAAACAGCAGCCGTGACGCACGTGGCTGCTCATCCGAGCGCAGTGTCAGACCGGCTTTGGGAAGTCTCCACAGGGGGAAAGGCAGAAGCACTTTTACCCTGAGCTGGATTTACCTCTCTGAAGGCTGATCTGAGAAGCGATCCCTTCTCTTCAAACTTTGCCCCACATTTATGTGGAAGAGTGAAGCCATGGAGAGGCCTTTAAGCCCCCTTTCTCCTTTCAGTGATTAAAACCAGATCACTTAATCTCTGAGGAAAATCACTTGAAATCAGACAGTCCACTGCAGGGAGGACCCCTCATCTTTGAATAGCCACTTCCTGTGCAATGCCTGCAGCTTTGAGCCCTGGTAGGGTTCAAAACCAGATTAAGGCCCCTGCTTTTCATAAGGCTGAAACTAAACACTGTTAAGCTGTAAAACACCAATTCTTAGAAATACTTCAAATAGACAAACGTGTCCTCTCAGTGTCAGCCACAGATTCCTTCCAGAGCACTGGTAAATCTTCTTGTGGATGCAAAAAACATTTCACCACACCCTTGCTGCAAATCCTAATGCTGTAAGTTTCTGGAGTTGTCCTCAGGCATTCTCTCTTGCAGGCACCTGCTTCTACCTTAATGAGGACACAGCCCATCCTTTACTGGCAATCCTAGATGATGGATTTACAATTTCATGTGATGAACTGGAAAACCCAGAGTGTGATCTGCCTGTCTATGATAACAGCTTTACAAGGTATACTGAAGCACTTCAGTTTGGGTTTTTTAACAGATGCCAGGAAATATCTAATGGAGCTTTCAGCAGCTCTCATTAATTTTGTGAGTTGCAATCTCTCTCTCTAGTTGCTCTTTGGAACTTAAGCATAACTTGGAAGTTAGTGCAAATCCTTAAAGAGGATTACAGATGCAATAGCCACAATTACATACAAACCTGCTTACATGTTTGGCACATCAAGATACATTTTTTAAGTGCCCCAAAAAAAATGCTGAGGAAAGGAGAGGGATGTGAAAACTTAACTCTTGCTGAAAGACATAACTGATACTATTTGGACTGACAGATTTTACTTTCAAAAAAGAATTAGGTCCTTCACCACTGAAGTGAGAGACTAAGCTTGCCAATATGCATGCTTCCAGTCAAAACCACAGAAACAGCACATAACTAGGACAGGCATCTGCAGACACAGGATAATAACAGTCCACAACTTAGTTCCTCCATGGAAATGCAATGTTACTAGAGGGCTCAGTAGAAAAGAGCCAGGAGAACGATCATTCTCTTCATTAAAGTCATCATGATAAGCTTAAATGGGATTTCATCCCACTTCCACAGAGTCCTTTTATGTTTCATGGAAACAGCCAAGCTGGCACTCATCTCATTCCAAGGCTGAGTTTTTGTGAACTTTCAGAAGTCTCTTTCATGCCAAGATACAGCTCTCATTACTATGGTCATTTTTGTTGACAGATTTTTATCCATCCGTTTTGCATCATTCCTTTTCCTTCTCAAGCTGTAGCAGCACAATCTCTATGAGTCCTGATTTCAGCAGCCTTTAAGCTATTCCCAAGACATCTATGTGCACTTGCAATGAACTGTGCACTTGCTTTAAGCAACTGCTGCTGCAGTGGCAGAGCAACACTATCGTGCTGTGCCTGCCCATCCTTATACATCAGGCCCTCTAAACGCTGAATGCAGCTCTTTTTCAGCATTGCCTAGTGGCAGAAGAGCTCAGTGTCTGCCAGCAACATTCTTTGCCTTTATAACTTATAACTTTAGACCCTGCAACAGTAACATACCGGTTGTGTGTGCTTCAAACCTGCTGTGCCCTGTGACAATGACAGCTGACACATCATGTACTTTTCCGGAGAAAAAGCTGAGGTGCAGTCTTACAGGATTCATATTGTCCTCTTAAGTCAAGTTAGGGTGTTTCAGAAGCATTTACCATGGGTTATTTTGCCCAACTTCCTGGCTTCAGAACACGTGCTTTTGCAGACTTGCATCTTCCAAGCGCCCATTTCGTTTGACTCCAAGACAGAACCAGTAAATCAACCTGAAGGGTCTCTCTGTGGTACACTGTCTCTTACCTACACATCTTTTAAAAGAGTTATCTTCTACATGGTTCCTATCATACATGCTAGGAGCCACAGTCCACCGTTAAAAATTTTCATGGCCCAGGTACCCAGCACATTCCAAGGTCTCCTACCTCATTCAGTTCTTCCTGATCTCTCCAAATACAGTGTAGGCAGGTCTCCTGCTCCCCAGCTGCCCCAGGAATTTCATGCTGTTACAGTGCTCAGTTCCTAAATGGTGAGTGACATTTAAAGCCCCAGGCTGTTTGGGAACAAAATACAAGATATGTAGACTTTTTCCCCTGCTATACTGGGGTTCACCATAACACTCTCTTTTCTACCAACTAATAGCTTTCGTAGAAAACCCAGTCAGTATAGGATGCTGTTCTCATATTCCTGAAAATGCCCAGGGCACTCATTTATACAAAGCTACCCACAGGTGAAAACAAGACAAGTGTCACAAAGAGACCTGCAGGTTGTATGTCAGTTCCTCAGCATGGAGAATTTGCTGTAGTCAAAAATCCATACTGCACAGCTAAGTAGGCAGCAAAAGTGGTTCCTCTTTATTGATCTGTAATGTCCGGGTAAATACATACCTGAATATATCTAAACATTGGAAAGAGCATTAGAGAGGCCCTGCCAAAGCACATATTCCTGTGTCTCCCACAGGTGTATTGCAATCCTGGGCAGCCTGATCCCATTTCCAGGAAAGCATTACTGGGAGGTAGAAGTTGAAGAAGATACAGAGTACAGAACTGGCGTGGCTTTTGAGAACACTCCAAGACATGGTCACCTGGGGGCAAACAACTCATCCTGGTGCATGAGGCATATCATCACACCATCAAGGTAAGGGCTGTGGAGGCTGCAGGTCTCCTACAGGAACACCTCCTACGTGTACAGCTGCAGGCAGAGCAGCAGAGGAGATTTCATATCAACCCAGACCAAGCACTTAACCAGAGGCCTCTGACATTCGACCAATGGCACTGTGAACTGATCTTGGAAGGATTCTGGAATATTTAAGTGAACCCTCCTGCTTAATGACATTCTCACATTGAGTCTCAGGAACAAATCTGAATAAAATACAAGTTACAGAATTTAGCTGTAAAGGTTACCAAAACCCCAGTGGGAAGACAGAGGTAACCCAGGTAAACCAGAAACTACGTATCTGGCTAAACCCAGTTGTACCCAACCGGTTCTGGTTTCTGTTCTATCTATGGAAGTAGGTCATACCTGCCTGCAGAAATGCCAGCTGTCCTCATGCCTCAGCTGCACTGCTGGACACTTACATTAACAGCATTGCCTTTGACTCTCATGAGTGATCTGGGCACCCTGTGAAGCATCCAGGAGCAAGAAAACAGTCCCATCTCCAGGCATGCCCGAGCATTGCTTACTGCCTGCCTGGATGGCTCAGTGCTCAGCCAGCCAGAGGTGCCAGGGTGCTGCTGGGTCCCCCTGAATAGGAAGATGGACAGCACCCTGCACTCAGCAAATGGCAAGGATGGAATAGCCAGGGCCCAAATCTGCCTGTCCTCTGCCTGCTGGTCCAGGGAGGTTTTAGATGCAGTCAGCTGGCTGGAGCACTGCCTCCTCCCCAGCACCTGCTGCTCTGGGCAGCCCAGTAGGGCAGCAGCTGCACAGCCAGAGTCCTCAGTAGTGCCAGCATCTGCCTTCCACACAGCAGGAAATGCTGCTTTTAATGAGGAAAGCCAAACCCACCACAGCTAATGATACACTGCAGGCAAGCTAATTGGATTTCCTTGCTACTTTGAGCCGAGCAGAGGTACTTGAGGTTTGTTGTCGTTCTTCTGGAGCAATAAGCACGAACTCCAGAGAGAAAAGGAAGCTGGGCCATTGCTCAGTTTGTACCCGTTTCTGTAGGGAAATTGCCTCAGGTTTGAGCAATGTGGGTGGAAGAGGTGGTTAGTGAATGAGGTGGCCCTTAGGAAATGCCAGATAACTCATTCAGCTGAATAAATCTTCTCATTTCTGCTCAGAAAGGCACGTCTCATACATCTTGTATTTTTGTTTGCAGCATGCCACACTAGAGAGAGCTATTTAAGTAACTGTTAGGGGACCTCAGCATCACTTAATGACTGCATGGGGAGGGCTACCCTCATGACAAAGCTGTTTATGTGCAGGGCACCTTCCTGGCCTCCAATAATCCACAGTACAGGAATAACAATCACTCTGTAGTAAATGAACATAAAGATTGAAATTTCCCCATGAACACTGGCTGAGCAGGGAGGTCCTGTAGGAAAAGCAGCCAGAAACATAATTTAGAGAGTGGGGATTGACAAACAATGTCCAACAGCCTGGAGGACACTGGGCCATGCTGTGCATCAGGCAGCCTCTGCCCCAGGGATTACAGTGCCTTGCTGCTGCTGTGAAGGTGGCCATGAGCAGTTGTAACACTGGCAGGAAAGAGGGCTCAGCACTACAGGCCCTCGGAGAGCAAGTGGGCAGCATGGAAGCGCCTGGAAGGACAAGACTGAGTCACCTCACCACCCCCTCCACGGCAGGGCCCACAGCTTCCCAAGGGCAAGGTGTAGGAGATGACAAGGGTCTTTCTGGGGTAAACCCAACCGGCCTAAAAGAGCACAGCTCCTTCATGGAGAAAGAGACAAATTCAAGCTAAACTTAGGGGCAAGAGTGCACCCTCCGATTTATGGGACACCCAGCCTGTCCTCTGAGGCACAGAAAAAGCCCAGAAAGTTCCATCTTGTGCTCTGATCTTGTCCATTCACAGCCAGACTGGGATCTGAAACAAGGTTAGAAGGCAGGTCCAAGAGCTGTGGGATACAGCTGTGTGGAAGCACAGGGACACCACCCCTTGGCAAACACAGCCACTGCTCAGCAGCGTGGATGGGACCACAGGGCACACAGGAGGGACAGGACTGTGAAGTGGGAAGTATACCCTGGAACACACCTGTGTGCTTCCCTTTGAGAGCAGCCAGCGTGCCCTCAGGTCTTTTGTGTTTCCTGCCTACAGGCACAAGTACGAGTTCCTGCACAGCGGGATGACACCAGACATCAGAATTACTATTCCCCCTACAAGGATTGGCATCCTGCTGGACTACGAGAACTGCAGACTGTCATTTTTCAATGCAGATATTGCCCAGCACCTTTACACATTCAACTCACGCTTCCAACATTATGTCCACCCCTGCTTTGCTTTGGAAACACCTGGTATCTTACGGATACATACTGGAATTACAACACCTCCATGGACTGCCCTCCCATAACCTGTGTTCTACAGCCATCACACCTACATGTAATCTGCCCTAAGCAATGCCCTCTTTCAGCATCAACTGCTCCATTACACTCCCTGTAAACCAGCTGTTTCCCAAGAAGAAGAGCAAAGCAACCCTGACCCAGATCAGCTGCCAAGCCTGAGCCCTTACAAGTTACATCCTCTTAGGAAGGATCTCAGCAGAAAGCCACTATGGTCACAAGATCCATCAGCATCCCAGAATTCTCCACTTAGAAATATATACCATCCTTCTTAAAGGTGACTGTAACCATGCAGCAGTGGCAGCTGGATCCCCTGGGTGATCATTTGGGTGACCCCCAACACCCAGGGAATTTCCCAGTTCCAGACCAATCATTAATTCTACTCCTGAGGCTGCTGAAGAGCCAAACACTCAAAAGAAAAACAAAAATAGCAAGAGGCATGAACAGTGTACAGCTGCTAGAGCTGAAAACACTCCAACCACGCAGCTGATCTCACAATCAAGTTTTCTTGTTGCTACATGAAGACTGTGACACAAGATAATCAAATACGCCTCCCCTGTGTGTGAACTGTTACCGCCTACATACCCAGTGAGGCTTTCTGAAACACCCAAGCAAGACACTTTTACAGAATGCCCATGTTCCTCATTCACTCATCCAGGGAAAAAAAACAAAAAACCACACAGGCTTTTCGCAATGCTCCATTACCCTTAAAGAGAAACCAAAAGCATCACTTTTAGCTGTTTCTTTTTAGCTATGCTCATCTCCACTTGGGTGTATCCTCCCTCCACGCTCACAGATCTGTTGCCCTCCCCCCAGCACTGAAGCATTCTCACCCCAACACTATGCCCTTAAAGTTCTGGCTGTCCATGGGGCTGGAAGGACTCTGGCCCAGCATTCAGATGAGATGTCCTTGTTTAGGCTTCATTTCCAGATACCAGACAATCAAGATAGGAGCAGGCTTGGCCAGAACTAAACAGCCTCATCCGTTTATGTCAAAACTACCCGAGCTCAATCAAGAGTCTTTAACAGAGAAGCTTTTCCACAGATTTATTGCACGTTCATTACAAAATGCACTGATTCAGGTTTCTGTTCTAGGGGATAGCCAGGAACAGGCAAAGGCCTCTACAATATACAGGGTCTCTACAAATAAATGCCGCCGGCAAAACTAAGAGATTTGACATAGAACTGTGTATCAAAAGCTTGTCTCTTCTTTCCCAAATAGCTTCAGGCCTCCAGAAACCACAAAAACAGGATTAGAATACCTCACTACAGCTGTGATTAGGACCATCTGCTCTTGGATACCTATTTATTTTGCAAGCCTCAAAAGATGGGTTTAGCAACACTGAGCTATGCGAATTCAGGGTTGTTTTAGCCTACCCAGAATTCAGCCATTTCCAGGGCAGAAAGGGTTGTTTTGGTCACCCTGTGAGACCCCCTGTAAGCAGGCCAGAGACTTTCAGTTGCTATGTCTGGCAGTGAGCAAAGGAACTTTTGTTCACCAGAAGCAGGTGACTCAGTCAGCAACCACTGCCAGTGCAGAGGGCAGGAGGTAGCCATGCACCCCAGTGATCCTGGCACAGCCATACCACAGAAAGCAGCTCCTGTGCTGGGGAATGAAGTGGTGAGAAAGCACCATTCTTGACTTAAAAATGTACACCTTGATTCTGCATCCAGCTTCTACCCACTGGAACACCTTTTTACCCGTGTCTGCCAGAAATTGCGAGCCCCACTCTTCAAGTAGATACCTGAAAGAGCGTGAAACACAGCTATCCAAGTAGAGGTGTGAGGTGTCTGAACCTCCCAACAGAGGTTTAAGACACAAAGGCTGCCAGGGAACCCACCATTCTGCTCCCAACAACCAGCTTTCACCTCAGATGTTTAAACCATAGCACCAGGATTAGTCTTTCACCTAAAACCCAATCCAACATAGTTTTCAACTGGTGAAATGAACTGGGAATCCCCAGGATTTCCCAACCCTCTCGAAGGGCTGTGCAAGGACACCCTCGCACTGGGACTCTACAAGTACCAAACAGCTCTGTTATGTTCTTAGCTCGATGAATCTGTTGGAGAATGCAGGCCTGATGGCTGACTAGCCTGCTCAGTAGAATGACTCCAGTGGTCACTGCCAGATGTGGTACAGGACAGCTAAAGCAGCAACAGAACTATCTGAAAAAAGAACAAATAAGCAGTCATTGGCTACTAGGTTAGAAACAGTAAGGGAAATTAATTTGCATGTTTCTGTTTAATAAAAGCTTCTCCTTCCTTAGGAATTCCAACCCTGTCACTTAAATATTTATACAACAAGGGAAACTTGGACAAGCTCGATTTTTTCAAACCAGCTATTACTGTGAACAACCTCTACATAAATCCTTTATAGAAAGGCCACCACTTCCACTACGGTTGACCAGTACAACACCCAAGTTGGAAATTCATATCAATCCCATCTCTCTGTGTAAGCCCACCAGAAGAGCAGGACATCCCCAAGCCTGTAAGTGAGGGCCAAACCCTGCACAGAACTGGAAGCTGTATTTGACAGTGAAAGGAAAGTTTCCTGCTGAAGCCAAAGGACATTAACAGGTCCAGCATAGTACCCTGGCGGAGGCTAACACCAAGTGTGCCTGGCATCCTGGGTATATCACTCAACTTGGAGAGCTGTGTTGAGCTGTCAGTCCAAGAGCTATTTCTCCACATTGAAAGGTATTTCAGATGAGGCAGAATCAGTTATCTCTGGCCTGTCTACAGAACTCTGGCTGAACTAGATCATATAGAAGGGCAACAGTCAGCTAAAAATGAGTTGTCCTTGTCTCTGACATTATGTGCTACAAGATGCATTTTTCATGATACCTGTTGGTATTTTTCTTCCTGTTCCTTGCTACTATGTGCATTTACTGGCAGAGAGCAAAATTCATCCTCTGAGAAGGACATGAGCTTATGCCTAAAGTTCTGGTATTGGCCAGCTGAACCCCACAGCCTGCCCTGATATGCAGAAAAGATCCATGTACCCCTGCAGAGCTTGCAACATCAGAAACTGCTAAAGGCCAGAATACCCCTAACCATGCCTCACCCAGCAGCTAACTGGGGACTTTGACAGGGTTGTCCAAATCCCTTCAGAGTGGGCCAAAAGAACCACTTTTTCCAATTCCCTTCTATTCCCTGTGATTTCAAATACCTGTACACGTTGTTGCCACTGGAGGGCATCATGTGAAGCCCTTTCACAAGGCTGCACCAGTTCTCAGAGTTTACACCAATCATCTATGGCTGAAGACACAGTTTTCAAACTGGTTACCATAATCCTGAGGCATATTCAGTGTCCCTCCTCACCCAGTGCTGGAGCCCGGGACCCATGGGCCTATGAGCAAAAACACACACGAGACAACTTCAAAAGCAAAAATACAAGAGAAAACACAACAATCCTGAAACATGGTTTAGTGCGTTTGATTCAAACCAAAGATCCTTACCATTTTCTACAGAAATACGTGACTTTTAACTTGCTCCCTCTCATTGCCATTACAACTTTGTAGGTAGATGAAGTAGGTCCTGACTTTATCTCCCAGGCAGGCCTTGTTCTTCCACCATTTAATTTAGGAGGATAGTATCAGTGGAGTCAATATAATGCCACTGGCTCCACTTTCTTAGTCCTCCAGATGAATCCCCATAAAAAACTCTGGGAAAGTCTCAGGAGTTAACTGCACTCTCCTAAAGAAGATTGCAGAGCCTAACCATTCAGCTAGGAGGGCAATTCCCTGTTCCTGTCAAACTCTGCTGAATCTTTTTAACTGCCCACCTCTGTTTCCAGACAGGAACTGACATTACTCATTAGCAGTGCACAGCAAATCTGCCGGGTACCACGCAAAGGTGAGGCCCTGGTTCCTGTTCAGCTCAGCACCTGGACTCCACTGCACAGTCCTGGGCCAGCCCAACACACAACGCTGCCATTTTGTTGAATTTTCCCTCCACTGAGTTTATGCTAGTGTGCTCAGTTCCCAGTATACACTGGGACTCAGCTGTCCAGGCCCAGCCTACTTTTAAGCTTTACTTGTTCTGATACAAGCAATACTGAGACCCGAACTGCTTCGTCAAATGGCTGTAAGGGGCTGCACACTCTGCCAAAAAGGTGCTCATCCCACAGCTGGTGCTGAAAAAAAGTGGGTTTCTGCAGAGCGAATCCTGAGGCTTAAACAGCCCTAGTAAGGCAGGAGCAGTCAAAAGCGGGGCCTCGGGCTCCTTCACAAAAGCAAAAGCAGGGGCAGGCCGGCCCACGCTGCCGGTGCTGCCCTGGCCGCGTCCGGGCGGGCAGCACTTACCTGCGCCCCGGTCACAGCGCTGCGGGCGGGGGCCCCCCTTCACCGGCCCGGCCCGGCGGGGGCCGCGGGGGCTTCCAGGCGGGATGCACATCACGGCGGCCGGTCCTGTGAGGCGACACACGGGTTACGGGGACAGCCGCGGGCAGGAGGCCGAGAGCGGGCAGGCCGGTCCGCGGCGGCGCCACCGCACAGGGGTCCGCTCGGGCCGCACGGAGACGGGGCCCGGCCGCCTCCCGGTGCAGCCCCCGCTCCCCGCTGCGGCCCGC
>VYXB01008938.1:873348-940256 GCA_013397135.1 Pachyramphus minor | reverse complement strand
GGCCGGCGCTGCCCTCGCTGGGACGGCCGCGCTCTGACACGGGGCTGGCGGTGTTGTCCTTCCGTCTGCTGCGCCGTGCCGGCAGTGCTCGCGTTTTACCCGGGCTGGGAGCTCTGTGCCGGCCCTGCTGGCCGAGCCGAGCCCACCAGGCTCGGAGGCCACCTGGGCCCTACCTGCTCCTCGGCTGGACCGTGGAGCGGCTCCTTCGGCGATGGCTCCATCCGTACCAGCCCTCTCCCAAATGCCACCATCGTGCACAGCACCTGCCGAGATTGTTCCTGTTCATTCCTTCGCATAACATGTTCTTGATCCTGCAGGTTGAAGCTCGTGAATAACACCCTGCTGCTGGGCGAGCGGTTTCTTTCCCCCTGGCCCTGCATCAGGCATAGCCCTGGCATGGCTGAGGAAGCACCAGCCCACGGCAGCCGCTGGGGCAGGACAAAGCTCATGAGGTTTCTCACCGCTGGGATAAGTGTTCCACTGCTCCCAAACCCACCTATGTGGGCACCTTCCATCCAGGCTGGGCTGGGCCAAAAGTAGCATGTAACTCCCTCTCTTTGGAGGTATTTTGCAGTTGGATTCACTCAAGTTTTCTCTCTATCTAAACCAAAATTCTTTATGTTCTATCTATGGTGTTGCAAAGTGCATTGCCAGGTGATGCCTGGGGTCAACCCCGCACCTCCTGCCCTGTGCTCCTAGGCTCACCTGGAAGCTGCAGCTGGGCTGCTGGAGTAAACCTTATTATTTTGCCTGTGCAGTCAAATAAGTTTCATGGTCTGTGTAGTAAAATGCTTGATGAAATAAACATTGAATAGACTCACCATATCTGAGTCTGTAAAGCTTTCTTGTAGCAAGAGTCACTAGCAGCCCTGCTTGCTTTCCTTCCTTTGGTGTGGCTTTTCCTGCTTTCAGGATAGCACCTGGTGCATTTAGCATAGGTCTGGGCTTTGGGAAAGCCTTGGTATCCTCAGATAAATCACTCCGTGTCTTACAGGTTGGCCCATGACCAGCCAGCCCAGCCCAAAGCTGTAGGACATGTTTGGCCCTTTCAGTCGCACTGTGTGGTGAGGAGGGCTCAGCTGGTCATGAACCTGCAGCTCACTCTCTCCTCTGGGTCCGCTGCACTCCCGGGTTTCACTGCATTCCTAATTTCTTAGAGCCTTCCAGGACAGCTGAAGGCAGGAAAAACAGCCATGGGAGGGAAAGCTGGGGAGGGGATGGCTGCTAAGGCTCAGTGCAGAGGCAGCCAGTGGAGGCTGCTGGGCTTCTTTCATAACTTTTTATTCTTGCAAAAGGCAAAGAAGTAGCCAGACTTAAAGAGCAGTAGATGTAAACTATCTCTCCAGTGTCCATATTCTGGAGGTAACAAAGCTCTGCTTGGCCTCAGCAAAAGAAAAACAAATTGCTCATCAGACTCTCTTCCAAGCAAAGCAAACACTTTGCCTCCTGCCCTTGCAATGGTTTATAAAAGAACAATATCTCATCAAAGTGTCTTTCAAACCTGGGCTAACTACCGTGTGTGCTATTATTAACCGGAGGCAATTTGGGCAGGGGAGGTAGGGGGCTTTGATTACTCTGACATGAAAGCTTTAAAGAAGAAAAAGAAGTCATAATATCGATCTGTGACGCCATGGCATACAGACAAAAGCCTAGCTGTCATTTTGCCTGCAGAGTCTCACCAGGACTTCACTGGCCTGACTTCAGGGAAGCTCAAGCCTGATCTATGAACTGTGTTTATCTCCCTCGGGTCCCCACAGAGCACGACCTTTCCTCCTCTCCAACACCCCACAAAGGCAGGGAGAAAAACTCACAAATTGCTTCCCATACATGGAAGCACGTAGTCTACAGTGATGATTTATTAAGCCTAAAATTTCTGAGCATGCCCCAAGAGATGACATAAGAAGGAGTCCAACTGTCCTCACAGTCTGTGAGACAATAAAAGAAACCTTTGTTTCTGGTGGAAAATTTCAAATTCATTGTTACAACCTGTTCTCTTGTTTTGCATTCCTCTGTCCACTAACCCAAGAGCTGGCTCTTGGGTTAAGAGCCTTATTGGCTTAAGAGCCAATATCTGGCTCTTAAAAGAGTTAAATAAACCAAAAGTTCAAAGAATAGACAGACAAAAATAAAAATACCGCGGCGTTTCATGTACAGACTATAATCATGTGACCAGGTATTTGCAAGCAGTCTTAGGACAGACTTCCTTCAGAAAGCAAAAATCTAAGAGGTGGATCCGTGGGTAAAAAACTAAAAAAATAGCACCCAAGAGGCATATTATGAACAGAACTAAGAAGTAAGTATAAGTTCACCAAAATCAATGCATTGGGAAGGACTTTTACTTGTAAGGTGGGGCTACTGGTGGGCAGAGGGGTGAAAAGAAACCCCAAACCCTCTTTTTTCAGACCACCTTCTAGAAACACCACTGAGTCTTGTTACAACAAAAACAACACAAATACCACTTTGCTAATACATACTGAGCCAGACTTAAACATGTCACTGGTATTTATTTAACAAATATTGTTACGTATGTACTCTGCTATGGTGCAAAGAACACTTGTTTATTTTAAACAGCTTATTTTAAAACAAGGCTTTCTTTTTTTGTTGTTTTTTTTTTTTTGGTGGGTTTTTTTTTTTTTTTTTTTTTTTTTTGCATTTTAAAAAAAAAAAAATTTTTTTTTTTAAACAGCTTTTTTTAAAAAAAGGCTTTTTTTTTTTTTTTTTTTTTTTTTTTTTGGTGGGTTTTTTTTTTTTTTTTTTGTTCCTGGCATGATAGAACAGCTAAAACTTTCTGCTTTCTGACCTTGGCTTGTAAGAGATCTATCATAACAGGGACATTACATTGGCACTGAGTCTGGCAGCACAGCTTTTCAGGGCCTGGGAGAGGCTGATCGCTTTTGGAAGTTGGTTGTAAGGTGAGGAGCATTTCACTCTGCTCTTACAATGTCCTGAAAACTGTCTATTCACGCAATTGGGAGTCTTCCTCCTTCATTATCCCCAAAGCCATGCCTGATGTTGTGCATGCCTTTCCCAGCCCAGTCCCAGTGGGATGGCTGGGCATCTTGCCTGTTCCTTGGCGCTCCCATTCCCGCTGTATAGCTGCACTCCATCTTACTTACGGTAAGCAGTGTCTGAAAGAGCCGGCACCACCCGCCAGGGGACAGGCAAAGGGACACAGGCTGATGGCATCCGGCACTCTCACGAGTCCCACCCGGGTCAGGACACAGTGGGGATGGAGGATGGAGCTCTGACCAGTATCTCTGAAAAGCAGCAGTGACAAACCCTTATGATAGCACCCGTTTTCTACATTTCTCTTCCCACTTTTTTGACAGTCAGATGCTTCCACCCAGAGCCCTCTGCAGCAGCCTGGCAGCCCCCAGGACTAGGCCAGGGCTTGCCATGGGGTGGACATCAACAAGCCACTGTGCTTCCCTGCAGCTTCTTTCCCACCTATGAAAGGGCTCCATGGAGCTGCTTGTAAAGCTCTCGGGGATCTGTAAAGGAATAATTTCATTTTCTGTAAAGAAAAGTATTACAAACAAAGTAACATTTATTTTTTTTTTTAGGCAAAAAGGACAGTTCTTGCTGGAAGTGCAAAGCAATACTCCTCACACATTTCACACTGCAAATACCACGGGAATCTCATTAAATGTATTCCATTTCATCTTTAGGCTGAAGACAGAGCCATACCTCCTCTCCAGGAACTGGGAAACTGCAAGATCACCAGGATGACATCATTCTTGGTTATAAAACATGCTGCATGCTGAGCTTGGCACTCAGCATGCTCAGGTTGAGCTAAGAGCTAATGTAATGAACTGTATGGAAGGATTTACACCAAATACCACTTTGGAATATTAAATACAAACAGGAGCAACTTCTCACTTGAATAATTACACACTGGCTAAATTTATTCTTTCATTTCAAAGCCAGGCAATCACCTTTCCCACTTCCTCTCTAAAACTGTGTGCATTGGTGTGCTATTTCACTACCTCATGAGAGACATGTGATAAAAGGATGAAGTAACTTCTGTTAATTACCATGGGCTGAACTAAGATCAGTTTTAGCTCTAGCAATGCCTATTGCCACTCGAGGGGGGGAGCAAGCAAACCAAGAGAAGAGATATTCAAATTTCAACAAGTGTCCTCAGCTGCTTCTGTTTTCTAACATAACCTCAAAGGCAGAGGTGCCTGCAAACACTCCTGAATTTCACTTTGTATGTGGGAGTACAGCACAAAAGACCTTGCACACATACCCCCACTGCCCCAGTAGCAATGTAGTGCTCACAAGCTGTTTCAGTTCACTATGTTTGTATTCTCCTTCTGCTTGTGGATTCCAGTGTAAGGCTTTCAGCCATTATAGGGTATTTTTCCAGGCTCATTTTAACTTGAATCAGAAAAAAATATCTTTTCTTGTGGTAAAAGTTGCTGTAAGCAGGAAGAGTCAGTTTGAAAGCCAGAGTTTAGTCCCAGTGTTACGGCTGTGTGTTTGAGGAAGATGCTCAGCCAGGGAAAGTTAAGGGAAAGACTCTTAGCAAATGGGATCAGAAGCAAAACGGAAGCTGAGAAGCTGAGAAGGGAAAAAGTGGAACATCAGAAGACCAGAAGACTGTTTCCTGGCCTAACACTTACTGTTAAACCACAGGCATGGCTTGAAGGTCCAGGACTTCAAAGGTGTTTAGAAGCCTCAAAGCCATTTTTCTTAGTGTTCTGGGTCCTCTGGCCTTTTCTCTCAGTTGGCTTCCTTGTTAAAGAGGATGCTAGTGAGTGGCTTTGCGGGGCTTGAAAAGCTGAGTCCACTGAGGTTTGAGTGGGAAGTGTGGGAGGAGATCCTTAAAGATGTTAAACAAGGGGAAAAAAGGAAAACATGAGACACTTTGGCCTAGTAACATTCAAAGCAGCCACAGAGAGAAAGCTTTTGGTGGAGTTAAACCACAGAAGTCCTTTGCCCATAGAGCCATAGCTCCAGCAGAACAAAAAATCACCAAAGCACCTGGACATCCCCTTTGTTCTGAACAAGCAGTACAGGCTGCACAGGGACAGGGCGGCAATTTAAAAGCTCATTTTCTTCATCCAAACATCATGTCAGAATGAAATACTCTCTACCCTGCTATCATTTAACGAGCACCCCTGGGACCGCTGTACCTTGGAGGCATGATGTCACACACTAGCAGAGAGATTATTTGTTTTGAAGCTCGTGAATAGCTCTGAGACTTCATTTCAAAACGCTCACAGTGTCATGACTCAAACCCGTTTGGCCTCACAGAAAGGCACAACTAATTGCAGTTTCCCTGTGCTGTTTCTGAGCATCCTGTAAGGGATTATTAGAAATTTATTATCCTTTCTTCTCTTTTATGTAGGAATGGCTTTGCTGTTACTTCAATTTCTTTACGTTCAAGTCGCATTTTCTTAAGCGTCTTAGCAATCACGTCCCTACCGAGACAAGCAGAGACACCCACAGTGAAAAACACTGCAGCAACAACAGAAAGGCATTCATTTCATTTCAAGTGATTTTTAATTTATATATAGCCATTGGGAATATTGCAATATGAAAGCCATCTCCAGACCTGTGACAAGGGAGCTGTGCACACCACCCGTCTGGTTTCTCCTTTTGTCAGAATAAGCAGTTATTACTCAGAATTTTTTACAAGGGAACAAGATATTAGTCTAGGGCAATTTGCTGAGAAGCCAACATTTTTGTTAGCAGATCATAATAGTTCATGCTCACCTGGAAGCAATTACAGTGATATCCAGGTTTAGCAGCAGTATTACTTGATAGAAAATATGCAGCATGGAAAATAGAGCCAGTCATTCCAAATGGGTCATTTAATGCTGAATTGCTGAACCTTATTCAGTTTTAAAACACAAAGCTTTAAGATTAAAACCCCAGAGGTGCATAAAGGAACAGAAGAGATTAATACCAGGTAGCAAAATAAAGCTGATTACAATAGGTGCATGTATAGGGAAACACAATGTAATATTGCCAGGAAAATATGGATTCTGTATAGGAAGGGAGAGCACATAAGCAGGGTAAGGGCAGCACTGGCAGAAAGGCTTGACACTAACATGAACAAAGGGTGGTGGCCCATCAGTCTCACTGGCTTGGAAAGGAAGGAGAAACAGAGAAGCTGGTAACACCTGGAGAGGTCACCATTTCCTTACTTACCTGCTTTAAGGCTCTACTGCTGCCATCCCTGAACTGCTCCATCATCCACCTCTCCCCTGCTTGTGCTTCCTCAGGAATGGTTCAAAATGTCTCTAAAGTCAGTTGCCTCTGCAGTGACAACAGTCAGCAATTCTTTCAGTGCCTCTGGAGTTCCTTTCTTCAGTAGAACACAATGTGACACTGCTTGTAGCTGTGAAGAGACTTGTCCAAGGGCACACGAGGGTTTGATTGGCTTGCCAAGGGCAGGCCACAAACACAGGGGCTTGCCAGCCATAAACCACCTTTCATCAACCTTATGCCAGTCCAACTCCCTCAACTCTTCCCTTCCCCAGACAACAAGTATCTTAGTTATTTTTAAAAGAATTTCATCTGTTATTCTGCAAACTACAAAGTAAATACACATTTCAAATGAAATGGGTAGGACTTGACACTTCTTAAAATATACATTTTATTATTTTCTGGTAGTTGCTATGAAGGTTTCATTCAAATTGTGAAGGTACACACAGCCTTTACAAACTTCTTGAGTTAAAGGTTTTTGTTGGTGGTTTTATGTTCTTTTTCTTTCATGGCAGAGGAAAATACATAGGCTATAAAATGTTGAAATTCATTAGATGCTTAGTATCACCTCTTCATATAAGCTGTGGAATGCTTTCTAGAAATACTTTATAAAATAAGGCAGACTTTAACAGGGAATTCAGTCATAAAATTTCATGGGAGAAAACAAAGAGTTCCAACATATTATTATGTTTGTAGCCAAGAGAAGATCAGGTGGTTGTCACCGGTCACTGGTTTGTGGGAGAACTACTGCAGTTCTGGTGCTCAGACAGTATACAGTTCATGTTTATTCTACTATTCTCAATGAGACCTTTTCAATAAAACTTATTTTAATTAACATAAATCAGACAATATTTAAACATACACATCTATCCTTACAGTGCAATAAAAATGTATCATTGTATAGTATTTTGTATTTGCATTATGAAAATAAAAGGTCTGTACATCAATTAAATGTATATTAATGAGTATGAATCATGTAAATTTATAATGCATCTAAAGTTGGCTTTGGCTTTTAAGTATTTATAAATTCATAGAAAATATTGAACATCTAACAAAATAAATAAAACATAACATTTTAATCATAGATGCTAACGATCAACCTCAAAAATTCTTGTGTTATTTTTTACATTTGCTACTAAATTTCTTAAGGAGAACTCACTTTCAGTAGTGCTCAGAAGTGAATGATTGCACCTTCTGTGATGTGAAAAAATACAGTACATCTATTTTCATAGATCAAAAACTTTCATAGACAGTTGCATTTTAAGTGTCTGATTGTTCTACGTAACTGTCTTAAGTGCTTATAAAAAGCATGTAGCTTTCTCATAAAAGCTACGAGTCTCTATTAATAGATAATCTTCTAGTGAATGTCCTTTCTATGAGGATTCTTCAAAGTCTTCCAGCTTCACACACTGGTATGAAGATGTCGCAAAAGTATGTTCACTAATAAACCCTCTTCAGTACAAGTACTGCAGCAATCCAGTGTAATTCCACTTGGTGGGCTTATTTCATCGGAGTCCACACATGTTCGTGGAAGTCAACTGCTGACCTTGTGTTCTCTTGAGTTTGAAAGTTCCCCAAGTGCATGGGCTAGCCTTACTGTAATACTGAAGAGACCAAAAAAAATCTGAATTCACATGAATAAAAGTGAGCTTGAATAAATATGCATCTGCTTAGTAAATTACACACCATGGTCCAACTGCTATTCTGGTGGTGGTCGAAGGACTCGCAGATTCCTTCCGTCTAATCCTTTCCAGTATTTAATGTTATTATTCAGATGCTCCATCAGATTTGGCAGGTCTGCAAATGCTAGGGAAGAAAGGGCAGAGAGTATTTAGTCTGCAGAACTGAAACAGTCACAGATTCTGTCTGCTTAAGTATCACTTGAAATGTCTGGGCAACTGTGTTAAGTAGAAAAGCTTAAATCTGTCACACTGATACTTGAAATGGTTTTGGCTGTATAGCTCTCATCACTCATGTAACACTTGGGCCACTGAGAACCATTCTGTAAGTCTACTTAATATTGGTATTGCAAGCCCCAGCAAAGGGGCACAGTCTTCCAGGAGGGGCAAAGCTAATTATGCTTGTAATTATTCTGCTCCATCAAATCTCAGTCACATGTCATGATCTGGCATTCAGGAGAGTCACATTTCTGACCACTTTTACCTCAGGGGCAGCACTTGGAAGGAAACAGCTGCTCCCCCAAGCAGTTTCCAGACTGTAGAAATTTGTCTTGAAGAATAACCAATATTAACATGGACAAAATGACTGCACCCACAGTGCTATCAAAGCAAATGTATTCTCTTTTCCATTTACAGAGAAGCAAGTTTAAAAAGTTAAACATTGCCTGAATCTAGTATATTAAAGAGAAGCCATGAGAATGACTTGTAGTGGTCTCAAATACTTCTAAGCCATAATGAAGTTATTAATCTTGAACTGCAGAAATCTTCCCTTTTCTCTCCCTCTCTTTAGGAGCCATAAAAAAGCAAATTTATATATCACAGCAGTTTCAAATGTTCACAAAATAGTTATCATCAGGAAACACAGCAGAGTTTTGCTTACCATCCCAGGCATCAAACATATCAATAATGAAGTAATCAATGAATGATAATTGGGATTTGGGGATGCTGCAAGTATTTCTGTCAAAAACTGGCATCACAACAGGTAAACCTTGCCTCCTTTCTTCATCGGTCTGCAAAAAAAACCTCCAGTGATTATTCATCTAAGACACATTCTATTAATGGGCTTCTTTTAGCAGCAGTCTGGCACTGACTAGAGCATGTATTTGATAAATAAAAGGAGGAACCTGAATAAATCTGAAGCAGCAGCAATTTAATCTTAAGCACCTAGTCGTTCAGGTTTTGGCAAAATAGCAGACAAATAGTGCCTTCCAGTGTTTCCCACAAAGAGATACATTTACTTTCTGCATCAGCACAGAAGCCGACCCCAAGTAACTTCACACATTACCAAGTTATGACTGTTGCAGAGCTAAGAGGTGCTTAACCATTTTCAATCTCTGATGAAAGTGACAATCTGTACAACTCAGAGGTGGCAAAATACCTTTTTTATCCCCTTTCCCTGCACTTGGGTACCAAGTCCCAATTCCAGCATTTGGTCTCTCATCTGTAATAATGACTCTGCCCTCTCCTTTTCCCCATCTTCCTAAAACCTTTCTTCAGCACAGTTTGCTAATTCTTCCAGTATTTCTTGGAGTGAGTGCTGTTCCCACCCTAACACCAGAACCTGATGATTCTATCCCTGAGGCTAAGCCAACATGTGGGTACACAGAAGGCATTCTTGCTCTGCCTCATGCGATGGAAATGCATTTGCAGGCAAGACTCGAAAAGCCCAGCTCCAAACTGAACAACTTGAAAGGTTAAATTTTTCAGAAACTGCACTGTAGAAGTTGTCAGCTTTCATCTGTCTGCAGGCATCTAGTCTTGTATCAGCATGAGTAATATCCCATCATTTAATATAAAAAGGTTGTTATTTTTCATGTTCCATAATGCACTCTTAGATATTCTGTGACATTGGCAGTATATGCACCCTTTGAAGAGAATGCTCACGTGGAATTTCAGCAGCCCATTTTAGATGCCTTACCTGTGCAAAGTACTCCTCAGAGATGCGTCCAGCCCACTCTATACACTGTTCTATGGGTCTGCATGGATTGGAAATGTCAGCACACTTTATCAACATGCGTTTGATAAGGATACGATTTTCAGGAGACCTGAGAACAGTTTTGATTGACTCTCCATCACCATTGTTCTGTAACATTTAAGAATTAAAAACAATCCATTAGCAAAGTCTCCATGCACTAACTTGAAAGCTTTTGTGCCTTGTGAATGCTTTCAGCAGATCTTACAGGGATCAGTCCTGCTACAGGCTACCATATTTGATGTCTAACCAAATTTATAGAGGATTATGAATGTTAGCCACAGCTCTGAGCTAGCAATGAACTCCAGTTTCTGGATTCAGTCACTGTCCTTGTGACAGATCTCTTGGGCATCTTTGGGCAAGTCACCTAATCCCTCTAAGCCTTATCTGCCTTCTTAAAAGTGTGGAGAGGATTCATTCATCACTACACACATAGTCATGAGCACCATGGAGGCAGAAAAATATAACTCTCTGCTGAAATCCAAGGTTTAATGGATTTGCACATTAGGAGTGGAATAGCTTAAAAAAAAAGGACTGACTCAAGATCCACAGTCATCCCCAGCACACAAACCTCGTCAGGATGGGTATCAATCATTCTGACAGCACTCCTACTATTCAGAGAGTCAGATCCCACACTGCCTCCCAGGCATGCTCTTTACTCCCTTCCACTGGACCCACATCAGCCCATCAGTCTCTGGTTTGCCTGGGAATTTTTGCTTTCTGAGAGTCTATCAGTATTAAAGCAATATATTAGAAACATGCCTCCGAACAGCCTCATCTTTTCTCTGCAGCTCCAGCAAAGTTTTCAGCCCACACACAGCTTATATTTGGTTCCCAGGCTACAGCCAGGAGCACGTCAATGGTACTCTATATTTGGAGCCAATATACAGCTAATATGAGTAAAGTCTGTGATGATCCAGATTAGAAGCTATTTTCTGTGGAGCTCTGAGGAAGCAAGTTTCCAAAGGACAGAGATCCAGGGTTAAAATATCTTTTAAAATTACCTATAAGTACAACATTGTTGCTGGACTCTTTAGGGATGGGTAGGTACAGAAATTTCCAACACTGTCTACTCAGAATAGAAACTCTTTGAAGCAAGGAATATACAAGACTTCTCTGGCACCTAGCAAGGTCTTGCTCTATAGTCAGAGCAGGGAAGAAGCAATCAACAATAATGATGAGAACAAGAATGTGTCACCCATTCCTGCAGTATTTTGTATGAAGAGGGAGAGAAAAAGTAGCAGAAACATTCTGACCTTTCATTAGGTCAGAATAACCATAACATTTTTCAGAAGAAAATTCTTGTGGGGAAGAAAGTTCTTCCTAAAGGAAGAAACTGACAGTAATAAAAAAAATACTGTTAGGTAGTATACTGGCTCAGAAACACCAGCTCCACAATTCTTAGCAAAATGAGACTCCCAAACCAATTCTTTTCCCTCATTTTTAGGTATGTGGAAGGGAAAGCAGAGGAAACAAAGTGAGGTGCATACATCTCCAAATGCATGACAAAATTACATAAGAGAAAGCCAAAATAAAGTGATGAAGTTCCAGAAACACAAGCATGGAAATAAAGTATGGAAACATTAGAGACCATTCAGTTATGCACAGTAGAGAATATCCTAGTAGGTAAACCACCAGGAATCAATAAGGGATTTTCACTTCTGTGCTCTGTTCTAACCAAAGGCACAGTTCTACTTGCTCAATGCAGATGTCTTGGGAATATAATATGCTATCTCTGCTTAGTCCCAGCATCCTGCTCAGAGTGCAGAGGTGTCTCTGCATGTCAGACGTTGGCTTCCTGTCATAGGCTTAGGTGACATCATGAAGGGAAATGGGAGAATAAAGGATGCTGGAGCTGGAAAGGATTTTTTTCCAGTTTATGAACAAAAGAAGAAAGGAAACAAACAGAGCAGCTTCTCAGCATGGCTTTTTGAACAATATGTATAAAAATAATAAATAAAAAAAATAAGTGGAACTGTCCCATTTGGAACATGCATTTGGCAGCTCAGCCTGCAAACACTACCCTGAGTCACCACCACGACTGGAAACCAGGCCAGAAAACACACGCTGCCACTGCAACCAGAGAGACAACACACTTGAACGAGGGTCTGGCAGTGTTGTTCTGCTCACAACAGTAAGTGATTTGCTTTACCCACTCACACATTTCAGGCCTTTTAATAGGAACCTGCTGAAATGAGAAACTTCCAACCAAAAGAAGGGAAAACTTTTCTCAATAGAAATTATATAGCCTTTGTCTTTCTTCCTGTCCTTGGGCACAAATTGCTGTGAATCACAAATGCCTTGTGGGACAGATTATTTCCCTGCAGTCCCTGAGGTTTAAGGGCAGAATTAAACTTTTGTTTCATTTCTCTGTGTTGCTGTATTTGTTTTTACTTTCTTATTGTACAGGTCCAAGCCCCGGCCTTCAGCAGCAACAGCTGTTCAGCTCTGCGTAACAGGCAAGAAGAGGAATTTGGCTGGATGGATGCTATGGATTCTGTTGCTCAAACAACTGCTGCACCCCAATCCTTGTGAGCAGAGGAGCTCCTGGGAGGAGGGGCTCTGCACACCAAGCCAGGCCAGCACAGAGCCCTTCAGCAGGACCAGGTGCCCTAGAGAGTTACAGACTCCACGGGGTCAGCAGAGCAGTGCAATATACCCAGAAGCAGCAGCTCCCTTGCTCTCCTCCTGTGCTGAATGCTGCTATGCTCTCTAAGCAGAGAGCCTGTCCAGCTGAGAATTTAACATCCTTTCTTCCAGTTTAGTCAGTAAAACCAGTGTCCTACTGGGACTTTAGCTTCACATTCACAGAGTTCCCATTAGCATCGCTGGGTGCCAAGAACAAAGTTAATTCTAGCATATACTCCTGTAGACAAAGGTACAGTTCTCCAATTAAGCTCCAGTCTGCTTCTGATAAGTGGAGGAAGAAGACCTATTCCTCTCCCACTCTCAGATAATAAAAAGACTGCCCTCCCCCATTACACACAACAGTCCTAAATGTAGCTTTCTAAAAAACATGGTAAGAAAACACAGAAAACCATGACAGCTCCTACAGGACATTGCCACTGATGCAAACTTTATTATAACCATTTCTGAAAGTATCTCTTTGCTAAAAAATATTCCAACAAAATTATACACTGCTCTTACTGGCAACAAAACCGTTGGTTGAAGCTGTTATTGAAACTGGTGTGGTTTTTCAGAATGAGTTCTCAACAGGCAATTTTGTTGTGTCCATAGAGTTCCAGATAGCTATTGATTATGCCTATATGATAGATAATGTCACCAGCATCTATTTTAAAGATTAAAAAAGAAAGTAGACAGAAACCCCATGAATGCTGCCAGGCAGCACTGAAGGCTGAGGACCCTTATTCCCAGAAAATGCACCATATGGCAGCCCATACACCTGCCCCTGTGCTGCACCCCCAGCATGTCCCCTTGGGAGTTGGGAGTAATTCAGCCTCTGTTTTGAAGCAAACCTTGGCTCCTTTGCAGAAATGGCCAAGAACAATGCGAAGTCTTGCTGCTCCATGGGAGTGACTGGGTTAATCAAAATGGCATTTTTAACATGAAAACATAGAGCCCAGGGTTCTGGATCCAAGTATGACATCACAGCACTGAGACATTAATAGGATCCAAGTGAGTCCCATTCACCCTCAAAATGTGTGACAACTAAGTTCAGCAGAACTTCAGCAGAGGTAAAAGATAAATTACTAGTCTCTCCACGTTTCTGATGAACCTTCTCAGTATACCATGTAGGGATTTCCTAATGCCAAGGGTTCCCAGTCCCTGCCCAGTCATTTTAAGGAGGACTTGCAGTGTAGCTTACCCCATTTTCTTCTAGCGCTGCCAAGGGTTTATTAATGCTGTTGACAAACTTGTTGACATGCTCAAAGTGCTTTGTCATTTCTGTTGCTAAGACCATGTCAATAATAACCTGGCGAAGAGTTCGATACTCATTCCTGTTTGAAGAAGGAAACAATTAAGAATGCTGGCTGATTCACAAAGGGCTGGTTGCTAAAACAAGTCTAACAAAAATGCTACAGACCATTTCCACTGGAGGGAGGTGTTGGGGGAAGAAAGAACAGTAATAAAGGCTTAGGCAGCTGCATGTATGCTAGATAGAGTACCTTTTGGTGTGCAGAGACATATGTGCTCAAGGCATGACTGGACCTCTAGGAGATACAGTATCAGAGCTGGGCAGAAGCAGTAGCACCATCTGCTCAGAAGGGCTGCCAGGACATGCCACACCACCATGTTCCCAAGGCCGCTCAGCAGTGGCTCATGCTCCAGTCAAGTTTTCAGCAACACTTTTCTGTTTTGTCTTGAAGGGACCAAGGCAATGGTCACCTCCTTGCCCTAAATGTCTTTTTGGGCTGGAGGAAGAACATCAGGTCCTTCACTGTCCTTGCCATTGCAACAAGGCATTTAATTTTTGGCTGATGCACCGCAGCTGTTTCTTTCCTTGTTCTACACAGCAAATATCTGCTCAGCCATAACTTGTTCTCCATATTCAATGGTACAAAATAATTCTTGTAGACAAGCTCACATTAATATTTACAATAAGTTCCTTGGATAAGGTCTGCCTTTTTATCGACAGGAGGAACTGACACCATGGGACTACTCCTAAGTCTGTGCAGAACTGGCAGAAGAACTCTACTCTTCTAGAAGCAAAGGATGCTTGTTTGCCTTATGTTACACAGAAAGAAGTGAGAGATGTTAGTGGGCAGACAAGGACCCTGGGTTTTAAGCTTACCTCTCCATGTTTTTAAATATATTGCATTTGCCATCCCGGGTGGTGAGCTGGAAAGCCAGGGCAGCGTGGTGGCTCTCCAGCACCGCAGTGTCATTGTAGAGAATCGCGAGCTCACTGCCGGCATTGCACAGGAAGGAGTTTGTTCTTCCTGGGTGATCCACATCATGGACTGTGGCAGCAATGAGTGCGGCAACCTCATCAATCGGATCCAAAGTTTGCTGAAAATAGAAGGATGCTTAGTTTCCTGGCAGACTCATTAGAAACCCTACTCTGTCCATAAGATTAAGCCAAGTTCCTGAGGAATAAGAGCCAAAACTCTGGAGATCAGTAAGGGTCAGATGTTCTACACAGAGCAATGGAAAATTCATTATAAGCTTCATTGAACACTGTGTGACTTTTTTGGCCATTTTGTGCCTGTTAAATTTTGCCTTAACCACACCTTTGTCACAGCACATCAAATGAAACAAATGTAAAGTAATAAATTAGTTTGTGTTTTCTAACAACACTGAAACCACCTTCACTTGGAGTTAGGCTATCTGGCTTGGAAAAAAGAACAATACTGCTAAAAATTATTCTATTACCACCAGACCTCTTAATTTCCTCTGGGAATTTAATGTGTCCTAATCACACTCCAGCTATGTGCTGGCTAAGTTTACAATTTGAAAGGAATGTTATCCATATATCCAGTTTTATAATAACAGTGTCCTGGGGTTACAGCTAATGCGTACTTTGTGACGAATACCTGCAGGTTTACATGCATGGACAAATTACATGACACACTACACTTTCTGTAACAAGATTCTGATTCTGTTAGTGTGCTGCACTCTGTGCTTTATGTCTACTTGCAATGGTCATTGCTTTATGCCTAATTTTATCTATGCTATTTCATGAAAATACAAACCCCTTTGACTTTTAAGGTTTTATACTGAAGTTTTAATACTGTATTAATATCATAAAGAAAAAATCCTAAGCATCTCAGAAATATATGGATACATTTGGAAACTGGTCTTTATACTGTGTTTATGCTGGCTTTTTGTGAAGGACCACAGATATCAAACAATTATGTTAAAAAATTTAATGAAATGAAACAGACATGAGCAGAAATATCCCCCATTGAATCTGGGAGCAGGGCAGATAACTTCAATCCCAATTAGCTTGAATTTAATGTCCTAATTCCCTGCTGACTTTGACAATACCATTCAGAATAGTTACACTTGGTAGGTGAAAAGTCAAACTCTGCCCAATTTTACACCTCCTGAAATTAATGCAATGGCTTGACTTTGAGGGAGCTAGAATATTATTGAGGACTGCCAAGAGTCTTGTGGAGAACAAGAAAAGGCAAAACTTATTTCTGCTGTAATCCATAGTTAGCATTGTCTGAAGTACTGTCTGCTGTGTGTTAGCTTCTTCCTTCTTTCTTTCAACTGCTCCTCATGGAATTCTGGTCTTGTGGTATAAAATTAGGAGGGATTTTTGGAACAGGCTCACCTCAGAAGGACACACTGACCAGTGCTCAGTTTGGCTGAGAAAGATCTGTACAGACGGGAAATGGCCAGAAACTTGAGAATACCTGACCTATAGGACCAGAACAGTCTACCTGATGCTCACTTCCTGAGGCTCACATAACAAACCTCACAGGGATTTGCAGCACTTTTATGACTAACATCAGGTCAAGGATTCTAATTTTGTCATTTTAACTCCCATGGCACAGAACTGGAAATGATTCTGAGAATATGGCTTCAATTTGGGAGCCTGAAAATTTTCCCAGGCAAGTTGAACTAAGTTCAAATTACCAAAAAAAATATTCTCAGTGAGAATCTGACTGGCAGAATTAGGCCTTCTGTGTTTAAGTGAAGTTGAACTCTGGACAACACAAAAGCAGCTGGGCTGTAACTTTGAAAAGATAAAGAGAGAATTTTGAACTTTGATTCTGCTCCTTCTTCTGATGCAACATTTTTTTCTCTTCCTGTGCCTACAGAAGAATGGAAATAACATTCTGAAAAAAGAGGAGGCAGTTATGCTTCTGTGGCATTGAAATGAATCCAGATTTACCTGTTTTTCATAGATATTCTTGGGAAGACCATCTAAACCTCTGGCAAATCAGGGGCTGAAAAAATCCAGTGACATTCTATTCCCACTTGGCATATGGTATTTGTAAGTCAGCCTCTGGAGAGCACACTAATGAGCTGCAGCTGCAGGTTAAGGGACTTACTACAGTTTAATGAGCTGTCAGAAGCTTGTTTACAGTCACAAATTTCTCAGCCAGGTGCCCACCCCTCGTGCTATCCTCTGGCAGCCCAATTCAGGGTAGAAATTTCTACCCCAAACTGTAACTCAGAAATATGTACACACATGCAAGCACGGCTTCAACTCCCCTTCTCCAGTCTGGGCATGTGAGAGCAAAGGTTGCTCTGATTTATTCTGGTTGTCAGTAGCTTTAATACCCCAGTGGGTGTTATGGTACAAGGAACTTTGATAAGCAATCTTTTTCAATACTCTCCTCCAATGCAGTCTCTATAAGCCTCAGGGCATCTTGTCCAGTGGGTGATAGAGCCTACTTCATGGCCTATACTGTCCTGGGAGTCACCTGCAAAGTGACCATCACAAGGCATAAGAGATGGTGATTTATTACATTAAATCTGTATTTGGCATGTACTGCCACAAAAATAATTGTGTCATTAGCTCACCTATCTGAAGGATTTTAACTAGATGAAGAAGTTTTACTTGAAAGGGAGGTTTTCTTAATCTCCCATCAAGAATTGTTCAATTCCTGTAATATTAGAATCCATCTTTCCACATATACTGTAAGAGAGATCCTAGAATTCATGTGAAGCAGAGCAGTTCTTCAACCTCAGAGTTACCAAACTGGTTGGCACTGGGCAGATATTTGGCTTTTGGAATCTGTTTTTGAGAGATCTTCCTTTGATTGCATCTGTATTTCCCACCTACACTGTTTCTTATAAATGTGTACTCACCTTTACTCTTTCTTTAGACAGGAAGTAAGCAGTAGCATGTAGTACATCTGCTGAATGAGTAGAATTATGGTAGGAGTTGGAGGAATGGTAGTTAGCCTCAATAACTTGTAACCATGACCTCAGAGTGGATTCTGAACAGTTTAGGAATTCACAGATTCCAAAGCGAGCAAATATTTTGAGACCCAGATAAACCAAAGGCCTGTGGAGAAAAATAAACAGAAAGTTTTTAAACAAATGCAGCTGAAAGAATATTTCATAGCATTAATAGTATGAATCCATACAGCATTTTTAAACAATGACATATAAAATGAGGTATAAGGACTCATTACTGAATTACAGTCCAGACCTGTAGAAGTGTTCTGGCTATCTATCACAATAACAGTTTCAGGACCAGGCCAATTCTTCCCAGCAATATTAAAAATGCTCATATTGCTGCTATACTGCACGTAGCAGTGTTTTGGGGCTTGAGGAGTCTGTGTTGGGTAAATGTAGACTGCAGTCAAAACAAGATAAATTAGCAAGTACTAAACTGTGCACAAAAGGAAGGAGATAATCTTGCTGCTGCCACAGATTCCTAAACTAGACTGTTTACAGTTAGATTAGGTATATCTATACTACAGAATGCTGCAATCTGTTTTCTGCACTGCAGATCTGCTTCACTCCTTTTACACCCACCCTTGCAGGATTCCATCCCTTGCTGATTACATGCAATAGAGGATGCTGCTTGAGTCCACATGCATCATCAAGCACTCTGATTTTTAGCTGCACCCGACAGGTGAGGTGAGATCACTTAGAGTTGCTGAGGTCATTTAGAGTTAGATGTGCATCTTTTGGCAAAAACACTCAACAACACTGCATCATATAGTACAATTGTAATATACTGAAGTTAAATCCCCCTTAATCCCCCCCACTGTTGGACAAAGGTGCCTCCAGGTTTCTGTGTCAGGGAACTGTAATGCACTAAAGCTTCTATTTAATTAATTTTCTTGGCTTCACCACCATATGTCTGCTTGGACTTAAGACAATACTAATAACATATTCATACTTGTGAGTCATATAAGATCACTTCAATTCTCTTAATAAATGAACTGCCTTTATTTAAACACAGGAGGAAGCAATCATTATAATACCTTTAATAAGAGAACAGGCAACAAAGTACCTCCTTTGCCCCTCTGTGATCTCTCCAAATCAGCAAAAAGAGAGGAGGCTAGCTGGTGATCTCATGCATGTTGGCTGGGATAATTAATTAAGTTACTGCAATGAATGCATTAAATGTTGTAAATCACACTGACTGACTATATTTTTACATTATTCTTTTTAACTACTGTATCTATACACTTCATTAGAAATGAAAATGCAGCAAAGAAAAAAAAAACCTAAAGCAACTGGATGTAAATTTCTTCACTTGCAATAAAATCACTTTAAAGAAGAATAAAAACCTGGATTTTTTTGCAACTTTTTCACTCATAAAACCATAGTATAAAACCAAAGTGCATGTATGTTAACTAAATGCCTGATATCTTTCTTAGACTTTGGTTTGAATACTTTTCAAAGCTTTCACAGATTTGGGATTTTGATGAGGGTTTAAGATAGTCAATTCATTGCAGGATCCAGCCTCTAAATTAGTGTCTCATAGAAGCTTTAAACTAAGACAAAGCATGAAATACATGAAACCAGACCCAAAAGGGGAACTTTTGTTTAAGCATCAGAAAAGAAAAACAAGGATTTAAACAGAAAGATCAATTTACTCTTAGTGGGAGCCTTTACTACTAATGAAGTACAGTCCATTAAAACTGCTGATTTGCTTTTAAAAAATTCTGTGATGGTATGCCCTACTTTTTATCACTACATATTCTTCAGTTAATCTTATAAATAAAATGTAGCCTGCCAAGATTTTAGAATAAAGACCTTCCTCTAATCCCAGAGAAAGGCAATGGGAATTCTGTTGAAAAGCTATATTGGAACTGTTTAGGAATAAAACCTACCCAATTATATGGAAAGAATATAAAACCTGATCTGTATCAACTAATCAAATTAAGACCAGCATGTTGACTGTGTGTGTAGTTGGCCATAATAGGAATTTGAATCCCCACAAGAAAACAATTTGATTTGTAGAACTTTTCTATTATTGAGAAAAGGAAGGCTTTAAAAATGATGGTTTTTTGCCATTATATCATATCAAAGATACATAATCTTCACTTACATCCACTGGGAATTTGCAGGAAATAGTGTATGATGAAACAGAAGATACATAATGCTCATACACAACTAAAAATGACCATGAGAAAACCTCAAACATCTGACTTTGAAAATAAAAATTATTCCATTTTAAAAACACAGGTAGAGAAATTAAGGAGCTGATTACAGGATGACATTTAAGTCAATTTTCAGCAACTTCAATTTATGAACTCTTGCGTTTACTGACCTTTTATGGGTGGCAGCCTCAAGTTCAAAGATATCAAAATCCCACTGCTCTTCATTTTCCATTGCTTGAGTTATCCGTGGGGGTATGTCATTGAGGGAGATTGGAGAGCTCAAACTGCCAGTGACCTGATGAGTTTCTGTTGAGGAGTACATTTATTACTCTATTGTTATATTTAGTAATAGTATATTAAAAACTATATTTAATAGTGAGATACACTGCTACTGGATGTACACGGTTTCTTTTCTCTAGTAATGCCTGTCCAACTCTCATTTTTATAATGCACAGTAATGCTGCAGAAAAACTCTGGTAAATAAAAATAACCCAAATGATGCTAACAAAAAACCCCATCTGATCACATTTCTCCCATTTCTTAAATTTTTGAATATATTTTCAATATCTCAGTAACCACCAAATTAAAACTTACGTTTTGCTGACAATATGTATTCGTTCCCTGATAATCTTCGTAACCCATCCTGTTAAATAAAAGTTGAGAGTTAAATGCAGGCTATGGCACAGAAGGTCTAGAAGATGATGGCACCAAATAGTAGCACAACTTCAGACAAGCCTGACTGCAACCTGTAACAGTCATCAGAGCTGCCTCTCCCTTATTCGTGTGTTAATATTTGCCTGTGTTACATATAGTTCATAACAGAGGAGAAACTGCAGGATATGGGACACACTGTCAATGCAGATAGGTAAAAACTCACATTTCTCAGGTGCAGATGGAGGTCTGGAATTACAGCCTCACATCTGTCCTTGTCTGGACAACAGGATGTGTGCCACAAACCAGGCACTGTATGTCCACATACTTCCCATCAACAAGCAAAGGTGGGTGGTGGGAGGGAGTGGACGGAGAGGTGCTTCTGTTCTCCTCCCCTGGCACTGGCAGATCAGGTCACCTCAGCAGCATAAGAATCTCATGATTTGTTGCTGGAATTGCAGAGCAATGAATTTCTCTGAGGCTTCCTTTCTATCACAGCAGAATGTATGTTTGCTTATTCTTCAGTTCAGTGCCTCCTAAGCTTAACTCTGGCATGATGCCTGGATGTGCAAACTGAGATGACAGATTAAAACTAACAGAGTTATATATTTAGTATTTACTTTTCAGCTTATAATTCTAAATACTGTGGCCCAAATATTGCTTGTTCTTTTGAGGTTACAGATGTTTGTTGCTGCATGTTAATGTTTAGCCCATGATGTAAAAAAAATAGGGCTTCAAAAAAATATTTCTCAATGCACCTTACTAAAAATGTTATGTATATAAAGTATAGTAGAAGTACATGTGGATTCTATAACTGAACATGCAATATCTGCACTTAAAAGAATTTTTATATCTCCTTTTTACTTTCACACTTGTAACTGAGTAGGGAGTTTTGTGATTTGAAAGGAAAGGGAGAACTACAGTGACTCGCTGACTCTTCAGTAGCACTGCTATGGCACAAATATTTAAGACACCAGATGCTGCCTCTCATTTGAATCAAAGATTAGTTTTTTAAGAGTTGAAAGAGCAGGCGTAATTATATCTGGCAAATCCATCTTTGAACTTCAAATGCCCTTCCCACCTGAGAGTTCAAATCCAATAATGTATTACTTGTTCCCCTTCTTAGACATAACCTCAGAACATGAAATGGAATAATGTGATTCTGTTTTCAACAGACCCTGTGATGAAGAAGTGATTCTTCCAGATAATTTTCACACTCATACTATGTCATATACCTCATGCTCTGAAATAGATTTCTCAGCTTTCTTATTGCTCCATAAAATAGCCTCTGTTTTACTTTTAGCAATGATTTTGTATTTTGCAATATTGTTACCTACATGTTCTGGGACCTACATGTTCATGGACTGAATACAGTCAGAATACAAATGTATGTAAGAATCAACAATCACCAAAAAGGGGAAAACAGCTGAGCTCCTGGACTATGTGTATTCAGCAGGAGAAAAGGCTCACTTTGAGACTAATGGTTATATGTATCAATATCCTACCTATATTTTTTCAGTTAAGGTAACAATATATTTTGTCTACCTGTTAGTAAATTCAACCCTATATGAACCATTCAAGTCTTCTCCTGGAATTCTTGAAGTCTCCCATACGTTTCTCCTGATTAGATATTTGCTGAGGTATTTTGAAAGGCAAAAATACATGTAAACTATTTGAAGATTCTGACAGATACTGCAAAGGTGTCATGATAGCTACAACATGAAATTATAATAGCCCAAGACATCTCTGAACAGCTCAGATCTTGTGAACCTTTCTGCATCTAACACACTGTAAATTTTTTTCCCAATGTAGCAACCTACAGACTAGGGGGAACAAATATCCTTAAGGCACAGGTAACATTCATCTAAACTCATCTCGTTCCCATCAGTAGGGTCAGACTCCAGGCTCTGAACCCAGCTCGGGTTCAGTTCTTGCTTCACTATGTGCCCTTTGTTCAACTTTGGGTACACAATAGAGGTACAAATACAATCCAAGAAAAAGCAAGAAAAATACATATTTTGCATTCTTTTGAAAACACATTATTTCTGCAGACTGAAAGGTCCCCCAAAACCAGGTCATTCTAATTCTCATTAATAAATACAAGTGTCTGGCTATCTTTCTTTCTTCCTTTCCCATCTATACCTTTCTTAAATTAAGCCCATTGAAAAAAAGAATTGTTTTTACTCTTCATTTGTAGCAAAACTAATGTTTCAAAGGGACTGGTCAATTTTCTTCTTGTTCTCAGAGCTGCATTATTCAAGTAGGGTGGAAAAATGTACAAAAAGAGGTGTGCAGTTTTTTCTGTAAATTTGGCATTGTAGAGGCAGAGCACATGCCAGATGATAAGGATCAAGTAACTGGGAAAATCAGGCAGCAGAACATTAATCAACAGTTGTTTGTGGCAATATGTACTTACTGTCATTAACCCTCCAACAAGGTCACTTGTATGTGGATCCTCATCTTTTGTCCCCAGTTGTGGAGAGTACAATTCAGTGGTTCTTAAAATCTCCAAAGCCCGGTCTAAAGCTTCTGCAACTGGCATGGGACTGCTTTCTTGTGCAGCATTGATGATGTTTATTACCTAATGTAGCATTAGACATATTGTTAACTTAGAAGTGATTTAAGAAAGAAGAGAGACACTCATCAATTACTATGGAAAATTCAGCAACAGATCCAAAACCTTAATCCACATTAAAAGGAGAATCCAAATGAAAGGAATGTTACTAACACACTGATGTTTGCTACTGATTCTGGGAACAAGAACGTGGCCTTAAAGACAGCAATCTTATTAATGACTTTCCTCTCCAAGGCACAGTCTCAAAATGTCTCTGAAAGGATTTAATATAACTTTCTCCCATTTGCCCCTCTCAATTTATTAAATAGCTGATTTTTGACGAATCCTAGAATGGTTTCAGAAAGCAGATTACAACGCACAAGTAAGGAGGAACATAGGCAAAAGTTCTTAAAAAGGGTCATGTGACGGCTGACCACATGGATGGCACTCTATTAAGCAGACTTGGGAGATCATTGTTCAGAGTATCTGGCTTTTTGGAGAGCCAGCGGGCAGGTGGAACAGGGGAAGAAGTTGCCCCAGAGACCTGTGCTGCCTTGCTCCTCAGCCTGGATACTGCCCTGGAGCCTCGTGCCCCAGTGCTGCAGTGCAGCACAAGTGCCCACAGCAGTGCCAGAGCACATTACCTTGGTGATGGGGGCTTCGATAGTCATGGAATGTACCCTGGCCATGGACGAGCGACGCCTTTGTGAGCTGCCTGTGCACAAAACAAAGCAGAATTTGTATCCCAATTCCAGAGACGAGGCGTGACAGGAGGATTCAGCCAAGAAATCTTGATTCATTTTCTGAACTGCTTACCCTGCTGTGCCTTTCAGAGGCAATCTATTGCAGAATACATACACATGCTTGTGATGCTGGGGACACACAAGTGCAAAGAGATGCTGGCTGAACCACTGATGTCCCTGATTAGAGACAGGGAGCTGTAATAGTCTGGCAAAATCATGGCTTTGTTTTTTTTGTTTCAACTAACTAAAATATTCAATTAAAACTCAGTTAAAAGACTACATAGATGTCTGTGTATAAACTGGCAACCACAGGTAGGTAACCATTGATTTAGGTTATTACACAATGTATCTACTCTTGCTGCCTGATGCAACATGACAAGTCATAATGAGTCAGCTTCCAAGCTGAGGTAAATCAGTGAAGCTCCTTTGAAGTGGGTAGCTATGCCAAATTAAAACAACAGAGGTCCTGGCCTATTATTCATTGAAAATTTAAAAACAAATGTTTTATATCATTTAGCAAATTTTGTTTCTGTGAAGAAAAGGTCAAGATAAGATTTTTCTGGATGTTGTGCTACCTATAAAATGCAGACACATCTCTGTAACTCTTTTTGCTGAGCAGTCCATAAGAAGAAAAATCAATGCTATTTTTGCTGTACTGGAGCATGATTGTATTCTCACTGCCACAGACCTACTTCCATGCTTCACTAGTGTATGCTTTCTAGACTGTGATGATGTATGATGATGTATGCTTTAACAAAACTATGTAAGTACCAGCAGCAGCTTTGAATGTGACTGATCTGTGGTGATCTAACAGAGCAAAATACAATACACTGAAAGAAAACAAAATTAATTTAAAAAATCTTCACACCTTTATCAAGAGAAGAGGTAAGAAATGTAACAATTTGTGTATTGGTTTTGCATTGCAACTCCAACTCAGCCAGACCCAATACAATGAACTTGTTTAACATACCATCACTCCCTCGTGATGTGGTGGATCTGACATCTAGGGATCCTTTCCTCGTGTCTTTGTGTCTGCAAGTCTGAGTATCTGTGAAGAAAATATCATACAATGACATGAAGCTCTGCCTAAGATGTATGTCAAAGGAACTGAAGCTCAGAAAAAGCCTGACAGCAGCTGAGTTACATTCCCCACAACACTTCAGCACATGGAAGCCAATGAAAGGTCCCTTTAAACTCTCACCCAATGACACCCCCATGAACCTGGTCACACTCACTGGCAGAACATGCCTCTGTGTTTGTGCAGAAAGAAACTAGCAGTGTGGAGGGAGAAGTCCCTCTCTTGCTGCAGTGACACAATTGTAGTTGTGAATACAACTTGTGCAGCACACCTGAATTTTCTGCCACCAAGAACTGCTGGGCCCAAGCAGAGAACACGCTTCCAAACTAGGCAGTGTATCCCAGGACCCTTACAGACCCTGACAGATAGAAACTGTCCTACCAAGGCTATAGTTAACAACTACCTACAGAATGGATGCCAAGGATGTCATAACTGAAGTGTTGATATGTGGGATAAGGGTGAATAGTAGCACTGGTCATCCTCATTTCTACCCACAGGTAAACTTCCCCCAGTACAGCCAAAAGCAGTGCAGACACACATGCCACTACAGACCAGCCACAGCAATGTGACTACACAGCATCCTTCTTATTTCTAGTTCTGTCACAGGGATCCACCAACTACAACTGAAATGTGACATTGAATCCAGCAATACCACAATACCAGCTTGGGGTACCATTACTGAGTTTTCAAAGGTGGGTTGATTTATGTCACTTCTAAAACAAATAAGGCAGGTAGAGAGGGCTTGTATTTATTTTCCTGGCTTTTGAGCTGGATTCCCAGCTTATCAGTAGGTAAACAGTACTGTTCTGTGCAACTGTGTTTTCAGTCAAATCACTAACAATGGCCTTTATTCTTTCCTCAGATATGTTCTCCACATATTAGGATGAAAGAGAGGTGTCGTACCTGTCTGAGATTCAGCCTGAATACATTCACATGTCTTCTCCACCTATAATTCAGAATGAGAAATCCAGTTAGTCAGAACTTTGTCATTATTTTGTAATATTTAGGGTTCAAACTAAAGCACGCATAGCACTATTCACACTTACCTTATTGTTGTCATTGCACAGTCTACTAATTGACACATAGTGTCTAATCTTTCTGTAGGCAAAAAACAATGTGTTAATTCCCATCCAATCCTCAGCTCTAATTCAGTGCTGATACTCAAAGTAGGTAAGAGCAATCAGTATTACACTACAAATCCTGTTCTGCCAGGAAAGCTCAGCTTGGAAGGGGAAAACGCCACAGTTCTGCATGTCATGGGGAAAATGAAAGCATCTTTTGCAAAGTCTGTCTCCTTCTCTTTCTCTCTGCTCTCCCCTCACTCTCCCAGCTTCTTATGGGCTACTGTAGGATGTTTCATGTATGAAACATCCTACAATTATGTTACAAGTATGTTAAAAATGCAACAGTGCTGTCCAAAACTCAAAATCTTCTATAGGACTTAGGGACAGAGCAATCCAACTGAAAAGTAAACCCCTGATTAGCAGAAAACTTCCTAAGGCAGCTTCAAGCATGCTTAGTTTGTTCCATAAGTGGCAATGTATGTAATACATACATATCTTACAAGTTTGGCATCTTAAACTGAAAATACATTTTCACTCTACTGACGGAGACTAAAGAGCATGAATTACTTCCAGGCTTAGAGGGATTTGAACCTACTACTCCATGCAAAGAGTCAGAGTCACAACTGAGCACACCTGGATCTTTGGCTCCTTTTAGGGGAGAAGTAGGAGAATTTCACTTTCCCTGCACACAGCATGTAAAGCTGATTTTGCCCCAAGAATTAAACACAGATGTCTGAGGCTCCCTTCCTTGCATAAGCTTCCATTATACTCAGTAACAGGATAATCTAATGTCTGCTGAAAACAACTGAACTCTAAATTGAGCTTCGATTGAGACATAAATCATGATTCAGCTTTCATACATACCCTCCCTGTCCAATGACAGGTAATATCTTCACATTTTGTTGTATGCTATCTCCATTTTTCTTTTTCGCATAGTACATTCCTTGCCATTCCTGAAAAAATAATTCCAGTAGAAGGAAGTTCAGACAAAACAGGTAGAGAAGCTGTAGTTTCATACCTTCTTTCATTGAAAGCTGTCTTACTATACAAATACTATACAAAACCAGGCAGGACTGGTTACCCTCAGTGTTCTCCCCCGAAACAAATCTGTAGGTCACTGTGCTGCTGCCAATGCATAGAGAACTTCCAGAGAGGCAGCCTGTGAGTGCCCTGATGGCAACAGCTGGACCTCAGGTGCTGTGGGAATCAGAACCACATATTCTCTTCAACATCATACCTCAGTAGTGTTGTGGGTCACTGCGGGGAGACCTGGCAAAGAGTCACATGAGAGCAAGAGCTCAGACCAGTCTCTGCCTGGAGCAGGAGCTCCCCCAAGGTTCCAGCAGTGCCATCAGGCTCTAACTGTGTGAGGCATCCCCCTGCCCCACCCAGGACCACACACCACATGGCTGGGACTGTTACACTGACCTGCCTGACTTTCTCTCAGACTGTGTTGACTTCTCCCAGGACAGGAAGGTCAGTGCAAAACTGCTACGTTGACCTGATTGCCTTCGCTCCTGCACCGTCTCTCCTACAGAGTTGGGAAGTCTTAGCACTGGTTAACATTAAATATATCTGTGACTAAAAGTGCTTTGATATCCTACTACATTTACTTTCCATACTGTCAGTTTACTATCAAAAAGTGGCAGAAATTTGTCCTGGGTTTTTTTGGGGGGATTTTTGTGGTTTTTTTTTAAGCAGAAGAGAGCCTAGTAGAATAGCTCCTGGATTCTGCCTCCCCTGTAAAAGCAGTCTGGTTTTAGGATTGCCTACACATTTCCATCCCTAGAATAGTTGTTGGTGGCCTTTTTAAACAGGTGTGTATTTTGAGCTGGGCATCTAATAAATACCAAGGGATTAATCAATAATTGATTCCATATTGCATGTTCACTTAATATGAACTGCTCATTGCAACTGCTGTTGCAATTGCTGTATTTTAGCTGAGTTCAAGAGACTGCAGATCAGATCTTACAAACATATGTGAAAATACCTTCATGAGGGAGATGATACACATTTATTCATGTGAGACTGACATACAATTAAGTGAGGCTGATTTCCCAGTCAGTCAGACAGGCCAGAGCACAGGTACAGAGAGAACAGTTTTGCATTTTTGTTGATGGGGCCAGCAAACAGACTCCAGCCCACAGAGAAATGCATGGTGACAGGCTGAACAGAAAAAAATATGAAAGGCTTTTCTGAGGATCTGTCAGAGAAAAGAACTGTGCATAACAAACTGTGAAGCGAGTGTTATATCTTCTCCTGTGAGCTGCTTGAGGAATACAAATGAAGATAAAGCAAGCATAACAAAATTCAATGCTATCATAATTAAAATATGTATATCAATATTCTCCTGACAACCAGGATGAGGCAGAGATGAGTAATTGATCTCTAACCCAGGCAATAAACCCATGATGTACATAAAAGGATGAAAACATAAGGTACAGATTGGATAATTCCCTCAATGAAAGTGCATCCTTCTCAAGACAGGTTATTCTTTAATGTGTTCTTCCTAGTCAACAGATCGATTTTTTCAACCTGTGAATTTCTAAAACCTGTGAAACTGGCAGGAAATGTGTGAGGGAAAAGGTCAGCACAATTCTGAGAAATAGGAGGTCCAAACCAAATCCTGCTGGTAGGTAAAGTTCTCCCAGGGATGTTACTTAAATGTATTTTAAGAACACCATATGCTCTTCACAGAGCCTCTGTCAGCAATCCAACAGAGAAGAGCTACTTCCTAAGACGTGCTGTCAGTCAAGCTCATCATTCTGTCTGCATTAGAGCCACAGACATCCTGTGATCAGTCCCTGCTCTATGGCATGGTGTGCTGGGATCAAACACAGAGTAAAAACCACACAGTTTCACCCTTTACAGAGTGAATCAGTGCTACTGTTTCAAATTCCATCAAGAAGTCCAAGGCATGCATCTGCCCACTGAGCACTCATGCATGCACAGAAAGGAATCCCCCAATTCAGCCTTCCTTTTAGACTGGGGCTTCTTGCACAAGACAGCAAAGTTCAGCAAACTGCTTTTAGAAAACAGAGCAAACCAAAATAAACACAAGGTGTCATGAAAACAACCTCTAAGAAAGTAAGTCTGAGTTAGGAAGCAATTGCCATAGACCTTTATCACAGACTGTGGTCGCTCTCCCACCCACTGATAAAGACTGATATCTTGCAAACAGCTCCCAAGGAGCAAGAGGAATTGCATGTCTTGTCTGCTTTATCAATAGCTACACATCTCACTTCAAAAAAAGCACAACTAAGATAAAGAGCTGTGCGTCAAACTGCAAAGATCAGAGGCAGCAAGAATTCAAGTCAGAATTGCACATTTCATCTTAATGGATGCAATTTGAATAATGAAACAGAAGAACAAAGAAAGCTCAACTTTTTTTTAAACTCCTCAAGTATGGATGGATGAACATGTCTTTCAATAACATTGGCTTCTGGCAAATTACAGCCAGCTGTAGTAACAAAAAATGAACTTCCAGAGATATTGTTTTTGCTAAGAGAAACAACATCCTGACCCAAGAATCCCTACATACCATGCAATTATCAATTTTTGAGTATAATGCCTATGAACTTTTGTTTGGATATACTGAATTTGCCCACAGCACTATGTTTGTCAGCAAAAGAGGGGAAATGCTGCAAGAGTCCATCTCCCTAAATTCCATTTAAAGATGAGAGGTATATTTTATGTAGCTCACATTTTTCTAAGGACCAGAAAACCTTGCTTTCTATTATTTTTATTATTGTATTACCATGTTTGTTCAAAACAGAAAAGCTAAACCTATTGACAGGAGAATATCACAGTAGTGGACAGTTGGCTTTTTTGATATGCTGTAACCTACAGCAGTCAATATATGGCCTATTGTAGTGGGAAGTGGTCTTTTAAATTTAGGATATAAAGAAATCACAAGACTGAAAGCAATGCACAGACCACGTCAGAATGATCCAAATAAGTTAGGCACCTCTGAAAATGCTGTAACAACTTGACACAAATTATTTCAAAACTTCAAGTATTTCATAGGTTATTCCTCACAGTTAACCTTGACTTGCAAATACTTCCTGTAATAATTTTATTTGTAATTCACTTTTATATTAATATGTAAATGTAATTACAGAGATTACGTACTATAAAGTGTTCCAAGGGGCAACACAAAAAACCTGTAAACAGAATATATCTACCTAAAACAGCTTAAACTGTTCCAGACAGATAGATAGTATTTCTTTGGCCCTCACCATTGAAGTTGTAGAGTCAAGAGTAAAATAAGTGCAAGGAAAGAGATGGATTAGGGTCAGATTTCTATCATTCATAGAGTAAAACATATTTCTGTTATAAATGACATTTTTATCAGCCCCCTAAAATATTAAAAATTTTATCACTTCATATCTTGAGGATCGATGTTGTGGATTTAAAGCCTGGCACATCCAATATATTTGAATTATAACTTAATAAATACTCTCTTCTAACATCAGTTTTGTATTACACTCATTTACATGGAGATAATTTTGGTCAGGCAAGAGAGATGTAAAGCAACATAATCCAAGCTATTGTCTGTCACTGGGATCTCTTCCAACAGGCCAATACATGTAGAAATGAGCGACACATTCTCACTGAAACGCACACAGACGAGCACAGAGCACAGCTTTTGTTGATCAGTGCTTGTGTCAGCACCCTGATTTACAGAGTATGACTCATCACAACCTTGCAACCCTGTGTAGATGCACAGAGTGCCATGATTCACTGCAGCATCTCCCTGCTCTGTGCCAACCACGTGCTGCTTCCCCTTGGACAGTCAGTATGACCCAACCAGCTGTCCTGACTCAGGTCTGAGTGTGGGCCAGGATGCATCATCAAACACACCAATTCCCAAATCTATTTGTGTAATCTCCGTGATCTTCTTCCTATATGGTACTGTGACATCTTCAATGACTTTAGAAGCATTTAGACCTCATTGTCAAAATGCAGATGGGAGCTCCTAAATAGATCCTCAACAAGCACAACCCTCCCAAAGGAACATCATGGACCTACCACGCAAACAGTAACATCTCTCTGTAATGACCTCCCTTGGAGCCAGATCTTGTACAGTCTTGGTGCAATGAACATTTCTAATGGAAATCCATTAGACATCTCCTATATCATTAGAGAATAGAACACATTGGCAGCTGGCAGCTGATATCTATCACTCTCACCTATCACTTTGATATTGCAAATGTCTCTGATATTTTTACATTCTGAACTTGTAAATCAGCTTCCACATGTCATACTTCAACATGCTACTTTTCTCCTTTACATAGCACTGGATAACATGTGCATCCATCTCATTTCTCTTTTTTGCTACAGACAGCATAAATTGTAAAGAAACTCAGCAAGTCACTTATTTTCATTAAACAAGTACCTCTTCCAAGCAAGAAAAGAGAAAGAAGTCCTTAATAAAAACCCATTTTTTACTTCCTGTTCTTGTTTTGAATGAGAAAGTTGCAAATGCTACTTTTCTGTGAAGCTGCAAGTCACAACGTGGGGACTACAATAACTTTTACGGGTAACAAATAATAAGCAATACAATGCCATTACTCACCTTTCCTATCTTTATGCAGGAATTAATAGTATCTAGGAAATCAGCTTTTTTTTCATTTATAGGCACTTCTGTTAATTCCTTTTCTATTAGTTCACCTATTTGATAGCCCATCATTGTTTCAAAAGCAGGATTGACGTACTGTGAAACAAAAACAAACAAATGCCCATTCAACAGTATACTTAAAGCACAACAGAATCCCCTTTTCTGTTTGCTAAACCGTGGGATCTCTTTTCCAGCCTGAAATAAATGTCAGCATGTCCTACTCCTGAGAGACATGCCCACATTTTTTAATTTGTGAAGCAAAACAGGAATGTCCGTGCCAGAATAGTTCTGTGGAGTGTATGCATGTGAGCAAAGAGAGGGAAATTTTGGAAACAGCTGAGTATTACATATTAACAGAGTTTAGACAGACAGCATAAATTCCTGAAAAATGGGTTCTGTCAGTTCTCAAACACATAAACCTCAAACCTACCTCTGTGTTCCTAAAAATCACAAATTTGATGGTGGGATACCATGGGAATATTAACTCTATCTATTAGCAATTTTGTTGTCTTATTCCATGCAAGGGCCAACCATCACTATTCCCCTGTGCTGGCAAAGTCCAACCAAGCAGATTGGAAGAAGTGGAATTTAATAAAGCACTTTCTCTGTGGAGTGAACGTTGCATTTCACTGCAGTTTTGTGGCCCTTGCACTATAAAACTGAAGATTGTTACCAACAGCCCACACCTTCACGACTCTCTCGCTTGCTGAGATACAGGCACAGCTCCTGTCAAAACAGCATCTGAATGTCTCACAACTTACAGTGGTTTAATATGAGAGAAATGCCCTCTGCTCCTAAAGGTTCCCCCCTAAAGGTTCCTTCCAAAAGCTTCCCCTCCATGTGAGAAAGCCCTGCCCGCTGGAGCTCCAGAACTCCTGCACATGTCGGTTCTCTCATACTCTGGGACTGTCAGCAGAGGGACAAAATGGGGTCTGAAAAAAACATATTTAAAACAACTTCAGGATGTGTTCTATTATTTTTGTAAAAGGGACGAAGAAGGCACATCCTGAATTGAAATGGCCAGTGTCAAGATTTGGGTCAAGAAGTTACAATTTATATGCATGTTATAATTCCCAGAGGCTTAGACTCAAGCTTTTTACTCATAATCACTCCTCACTGCTTCATAGCTGGGGATGGAACTAACTCCTTTATAAAGATAATGGTTTTCAGAACTGCAAACCTAAGCACAATTTCTTTTCTCTATTTTAAAGAAATTTCTAAGAGAGGATTACATTCAAAAACAGTGGGCCCAAGGATTCTGAGACATCAAACAGTATCAGATTTTAGGGAAAAAAAAAGTGTACAATTATTTAAAAAGAGTATCCATTAGATTTTCAAAAGCATCAAATTAACATACAATATTTTTGGAAAAGAATGCATACAAGACATTGGCTGCATTCATTCTTGATATAAAAGAATCAATCAAAAAATAAAAACAAAAGAGTAAATCCTTTTTCATTCAGAAACAACAATCACCCTTAAAATTGACTTGATTTGTGCAAAATACTTTAAATGGAGAAAATTCTACTCTACAGCTAAACTCACTTCAATCTTTTAGAACCATTAAGTTAGATTAGATTCTTGTGCTGTAAGAAAGAGTAATTGGAATCATGGATGAAATAAAATACAGAGCAATTTCTGTATTTTTATAACTGGAACAAACCTGTATTACGTGGTCTTCACTTGTGATCTCAATGGCTTCTTGACTTTTCTCTAATGCTGTAAATAATGAATTACAAGCCCTGGAGACAAAAAATAAAAAAGCATCTCTCAAAATTTTATCCTCTTAAGTCTTCTTACATATGACAATAAAGTATTACAACTCCATACTGAATAACATTGTACTTTAACAATTAATGTATTTTCTTTAGCTAACTGCCATTCTATAATTAACTACCATACATAATATAAATACTCTATTAAGGGTGTGGCTGAATTGAAATTTTTTTGTTGATAATGTTTTTGGTAAAATTACCTTAGTTTGAACTGTGCCTGTACCTGTCCAAATTCCAGCTGAATCAACTCATTGTAACAGGCCATTCTACTAGAATTTTCTATATATCTCTGCAAATAAAAGGTTAGAAATATTTAATTAATACACACTTCCAAATTCAAGGGTATTAAGCTCTGTTTTCTTTTGCTTGATAAAGAAGCCAGAAAAGGAGTAGATAGGCCAAAAATGAACATGCTGTGACACAAGCAACATGAGAAGACTGTTTTTTGGGACTAGTAAAACTTTTAGGTTATTGCATTTTGAAAAGGTGACTGATCATCATGGCAATGAGGTTCAACCAATCTTTATTCTCTGTGTTTGTTAGGAGGATCAACATATTTTTTAAAAATCTACTTTTAGCTTTCATGCTACTTAGCTAAAATAAAGTGAAAAAAATTGTTGTCTCTCATGGCATCAAAATTTGAGCTTATTTTGAGTTTCTAACTGCTAATATTCCAAATTTTCTACACAGAAGAAAGCAAAATTTTCAGGTAAACACAGCTACCATTGGATACAATTACTGATTTTGGGGCTTGTATAGCAATGACCTCAGTATCTTTCATGTTATTTTAAAACTTCTCATATTTACCAGGTATGAGCCTAAATGTTAAATCTTTGTTCATGCTAAACTACCACAGATGTGGGGAGTTTGCAGGAAGGATTGATTATCAAAGGTAAGCCACCACATCAAGGTGCTAAACAAAATTTTCTGTGCTTTGTCATTAGCCCATCTCCAATGCTCTGAGCCATAAATAATTCAGAACCCGTGTTCTATTACTTATGTGCCTCCTGGAATTACTCTTTTCATTTAAATACCATTATCTTCAAGCTCTAGCATTTCCTGGACTGGGACCTTACTAGAAATAAGCAAAGGGGTGCAAATGGAATGTGATGGGATAGTGAAAAACCTGGTGACCATGGAGCCAAATATTCTGAATCACACTGTAAATCAGGCCCATTTTTGTTCCATTGTCAGCTGAATGCAATAAGGAATCCACTTAACTGGTGCACTAATAAGCACCTTTTTAGCTTAGTTGGAATAGTTGCCAAGGAACAGATTCAATGTAATACTTTTCAGGTGCCTCCAAACAATAGATAATAGCATTTGACAGCGTCTGAAGCCTGTGCACAGATGTGAATTGGCATTTGATAGAAGAGATTTCCCACAGCACAGAGTTGCTCATTGCAAGCTGCTCTCTGGCCACAGTCACTAGTCAATTCTGTTCACGTCACCTTTTCAAGCAGAGAATCATCTATTTAATCTGAAATAAATGTATAAAGCAGTAAAAAGTCTCAGCACCACTTTTTACGTTCCTGAGAACGTCCACATACTGGTGCGCAGTGTTCAGAGTTGGGACCTGTAGGAATGAGCAGCACGAACAGGATCTACATGTTGGATCACTGACACAAAAAGGGACTGAGCCAAACTTCTGGAGAGTTTCTTGCATGAAAATTTTGAAATATCAGAGCAGTCCAGTAGAATATTGCACATACATACCCTCGTGAAGCCAGCAGAGATCAGGGGCAATATTGATGACTCCTCACGATCAGTATGCCTTTGAAAAAAAGATAATAAAGTCAGAGATTATTTTTGTAATCAACTGAGGCCAAATTTCACAATCCATTGACATACTTGTTGCCCAGATGTCACACCAAGGCTAATACTGTTAGATCCTTACAGGATCTAAGAATAAAATATATATATTGAGGGTTTTAATAAGGTTTCATCTTTGGTATGGACAAGTCAAAACGTTATTTTCCTTTATGCAATTAAGGTGCTGCTTACACCACAAAAACCCTAATTCTTCAAGTAAACCAACTAGGTTGTTGGACTATTCCTATTATTTTTGGTACTGGATTCTTTGTTGTTTATGCTGTCCTTAGCCAGAGATACATTTGAATGTCTATACAGCCAAAGTTTTAGGAAATTCCCTGTCTGAGTGTGCCAAATCTGAGATGGGCAACTCAAGGAGCCTGAATGAGGACAGACTTGATAGTGTTGCCTACCCAGTACCTTCCAGTGGGTCACTTTGGGAGGACATATTCCTAAATGAATCTACCTGAATAATTTTGAAAAACTTGGCCATAGTAACTGTTAAAAGACAATCCAACGTATGTGAATGTATGGCTGGAATCTGGAAGAAAGGCCATTATGTTAAGATTCTGAAAAAGAGCAGATTGAAGCTTTTATTTACGCATGAAGTTTTGGGTCTTGAAATGTTTAGTTATGGTCTTTTGTTTGCTAGAGATGGTGGTATATTTTTAACAGGGAATTTCAACACCTCATAATTAGTGTTCAGAATTTATGTTTTCTGAGAAATGGTCATTCTGAAAATCGTACTTTGAGGAAATTGTCTTCCAGTTATTTCATTTCAGACTAAATATATTGATTTTTTTCATTATTTTATGATATATAAATAATGCTTTCAGAGGAGGAGGAGGGAAAAAGCAAATGTAGTGCTTTACTGAGATGTCATAATATAGTTTGTCTTGCTTTTAAACTTCTGGGGTCAGATGATACTTTGTACTGATGAAATTGTTCTGTATCTTCACAACTTAGCAGGTCTCCTTTTTGTGCTGAGATTAATGGTATTAAAAGGCAGATGAAGAAAGGTTCAAAATACAGATATGTGAGACATTCCATACAGGATGTTGCAGAAGTTGTTTGAAACATACTCTGAAAGCCTGCAATGATCAGGAGAGTGGGAAAAAAAAACAAGACCCAAAGTGAGACCTCTTTAGTAAAAATCAGAAATGGAAAAAAAATTCCTGTCTGAATCCTATGGTCAAGCATGGTGAAAACTCTACATGGTATAGCTAATTATTACTAGCCCAGTAAGAAGTTCTAATTCAAGCTTTTTAATGTAGTATTTACTTTTAAAATTATAAGATTTACACATTTGATCACATGTGAAAGTAAAGATATGAGTATTTACCTTTGTACTACACAAATAATGACTGTATTTTCTGAGGCTTTTGTTGTTCTGATAGACCTTTAAAAAAAAGCAAATAATTTAAATTTTTTTAAGTTCACATTTCGGAAATCATGACTTTACAGAATATTCTCACAGTACTTTTCTTAAAATGTCTTTTTAAAATCATTTAACAACAAAACAAAAATCAAATCCCAAGCCTGCTGCTAAGAAAGGCGAATAAATTCAGCAATATCTGAGACTCCATGAACACAGATTATTCTAAAGCTCAAATATTCTCAGTGGGGGAACAGCAAAAATTCTCCGCCCTGAAATGGTTTGTAATGGACTTGTTTGAAGGATTTGGCCTCACACATTTCAGGTACATTTTACTTTATTCTGGGGCAGAATGGTAAACATGGAAGAAAGGGAACAGCGCTGATACCTAGAGTTTGCCTGATAAAGATCTTATCCAGTTCCTTCAGTTTAGCAAGAAGAGCCTCTGTCCCAGTGCCCTGACCCCACCACACTCACCCAGGGTACATACTCTGACCCTGCCACCCCCACCCCACAGCCTGTTATTCAGTCTAGACACATTCCCAAGGGGTATTTCACTGGAAAGTCACTGAAGCAAGGCACCACTGCCTGTCAAGTCTCTATGGAGAGACTCAGAAAGGCAAACCCTTTTCTCCTTTTTTTCATCCTTCACAGCAGTTTCAAAAAGTATTTTTAGAATCAGATTGCAACGCTGCTCTTCATAACGTATTTTCAAATGTTGTAGGTATGGAAACATGCACGCCAAACATTGCCTGTTTGCATCTGGGGTTGCTCAACAGCAAGTAACATTGCAAAAAAAATAAGAACATTTGTGAAGTGAACGTATTAATTGAATTGCTCGGTGACATATGCCACCTTTGCAGTTGATTTAGTGTGCAAACAAGGAACCAGGTATTTGGGAATAAAAAAAAACTAACAAAAGAAAAACAAACAAAAACCCCAGCAGTTCACTATGGCAAGAAAATTTGTATGCTGTGGCTCCAAGCCAGATTGAGCTTCAGACACCCTAGCACACACCCAAAAATGCTGCTGCTGTCAGATGTAAAGCACTGAGGTAATACTATTTGATGCTCTCAGTGCACAACTGTGCAGAAAAGTATATCAGTGGTCAGTAGCTTATAAAAAGGTCATATAAGAGCAATAAAACTTTGATGATGTGTTAACTATATTGTTAAGCATTAATTACACTGAAATGGTGCTTACCTGCATAACGCTTCTGCATCAAAGTATCTGGAATGTCTATGGTCAATAATGATAATGTCATGGTGTTTATCTAGAAAGCTTTCAAGTGCAGACTGAGGTGTCCTGGCAATGTTACATCGAAATCCAGCCTTCTCACACCCCCAACGGAACCCATTACTCTGGTCGTCTTCCTCAGCAAACACTAAAAGTACCTGGGTTAAAGACAAACAGTGAAGAATTACAAACAAATCTTACATACACAGTACACAGATTCTGTGTCTTTTACCTATTCTCAACATGTTCTTTAAAGCCATTTCCAAGGCTTAATCCTTAATCTGTTTTTAACAGAATTGCTCTCTACAGACCATTGCTTTTTTATAATTGTCTGTATAAAGAGGTGTTTCAAGTGGATAAAACAGTTTGCCATAACCACATATATCCACATGGGGAGAACAAGTTTGGGAAGCGTCTCTCTTGTTATTGCCTACAAAGAGAGCTTAGGTAACCAGCTGAGACTAGGTGCCTGTGTTTCAGGCAGTGTACATGAACTAAAAGCAAGTCAACTTCACTGAAACTGTCTCACAGGCAACCATTTTCTTGGGGTTTCTCTTTCTTGGATTATATTCTAGAAAAGGAAAAAAAAAGGCCGTGGTTCATCTTGTGTGAATCAGTACTCAATGGTGCTTCAATAGCACGATGAAAAATGTCCTTTCCTTTTTATCTCATCCTAGTTCCCCAAAGTACTGGATGCTGCCCACTCTGTGGGGTTTCTGGAAATTACAGACAGCCTGGTCTAAATGAACTCAAGCCAGGCTGAAATCATAAGAAGTACCTCTATATATGGAGTATGTCCCTGTGTGACTTCTACACAAAGCTTGCCATGGGATTTATATCACAGAAGGAGATTACCATAGTTGAAATCCAGAACTGGAAGTCAGATATATGAGCCAGTATTTGTTCTGTCCTAACTTTCTGTGTAATTGTCAGTAACTACTCTCTCTGAGCCTTTTTAAAATCAATACGATACCTATATACTAAAAGTATGATAAGGCCCAATTCTTTTAAAATTTATTCCAAATTCTAGGATTTAAAACAGTACAGAAGATAAAGTCTGCTAAGGAGGACTCTTACTGATGTGATTGTGCTTTGCATCAGGATAATGTTTTGCAGAGAAAAACTTCTTTTGCCTGAAAGAATACAGCGTGGCAGACTATAGATCTGTGGTGTGTTGTTTTGGGCGATCACTCAGTACATGCAGTCTTTCAGGAAAGATGAACAACTAAACCAGCATTTGTTCTATTGTCCCAAGACACCAATCTTTCAGTAATTTAATGAAGCCACACTTAGAGATATGTTTCAGTCAGACAATAATATGGAGCATATGTAACTCATACCACATCCCACTGCTGTTTATCTTCTGGATGATTTTAGGCACTCAAGTGCTAGTTATACTTTGGACCAGACTGGTGAAATGTCTACCAGTAAATCTTAACATTTCCATGTACTGCATATTTTTGTAAGACTGAAGGACTTTGTACTCATTGAGTTCAGCCTCCTTTTATAGTAACCTGCAAAACTGTTTGCAAAAACATGTCACAGTTTGGGCTATATTTATTGAAGTTAATTTACAACACTCCTTAGAGGGGAAGAAAGGTTTTTAGCAGTAGCACAGAAAGTCAGCAGATCTGAGCTGTTTGATTGACTCTGGCACAAATGTGACGTTGCTCAGCTTCTCCTTCCCTCACACCTGCCAGCTATACTACCAGGATAAAACAGCAGCATTTCAGAGTGGTCTATGACTGGGCAAAAGTGATAAAATCATTAATAATAATACAGGGGGTAGAAATATTCAAGGAATGTTTCTTATTTACAACTGGGGAACAGCTGGATGAGGATGTTCTAAAATCTGACGTTGGATAACAGTACTGTCTCATTTGAAAATAGCTCAGGAAGATGCTGAACTGCAGTTCTCAAAGATATTTTCACATTATTAGGTTCAGATTGCTTTCATTGAGGAGTTTTCTAATTACTGACTGAGGAATACCTTGGATGATTAATGGTTCAGTATGCCTTGGGATATGGGAATTTTCAAGGGAAATCCAAAGGAGTCATGTATCTGCAAACCTCATACCCACCCCAGACAAAATAAGGGGACAATTGACATAAGACATTAATTAATAAAGAGACAAAGGGGGATTAATTAATGTCAGTCAGCAATGAACACCAAAAAAACAAGCATCCTTCATATCTTCTGTAATAATGTTGCAAGTTTTGTTGATGCTAGCAATAATTCTGGTATAATAGACCTTGACAGGATACTTGGCTAAGTATCAGTTTGAAGAGACTTTGATTAAGAATTGACTACCAGTAAAATACAAAATGAGGCACTCACTAAACTGATTACAAGCTAACTGATAGCAAAGTATAGATAGCTCTATTTTTATGAGCTGAGAGATGGCTGGAGATAACAGGAAGGGTTTTTAGGATATCACACAATGTCAAGGTAAAAATCTGTTATGTGCACATTATCACTACATAAAAATGCCCTGTGAAGATCTTTATACCCTGAAAAATTCCAGTCATGAATTTTAAGCTAACATCTGGGATGTTTCAGAAATCAAGACTTCAATTTGAACTGTTATGTTACCTGAAGTTGATCTTGGTGAAGTCTCATAGGGCCAAACTGCACATCTGTTACTGGTGCCTAGAAGAAATAAGAAGGGATCTTATTAATGCATTACACCTAAGGAAAAAGAAAAATTATCTCTGCTAGAGAATACATTTCCTATCTACTACTATCTCGGGGATATATCGTTATTATTATGATGCTGCTTCTTCATGAGAGTCTTACTCTGCTATTGTAAATTTATATGCTAGGCTGCATTAATAGAAATCAACAAGCTACTCTTTAATTTCTTTTTTAAATTACTGTTATTTTAAACATAATGTAATGGATTAGTCACGATAGTCTGATAGACTGTTATTTTTCTGTATCCCCTGTATCAGCCCAGCTGTTCTGCAAAACATGGAAATGTAAAAAAATTCCTTCTTTTAAAGTCCAAAAAAGCATTAAATTTCCAGGAGAAAGGCAAAAATATGTAATTCTGCCCTTAGAATTTCACATAAAACAGGTGCCCAAGAGTGCTAAACAACCACAGTAACTTCATATTTCCAACAGCATTTTACTGCATTCTCTCCTTCCCACCCAGCCCCTCCGGAGAGGATTCCAGAACTCAGATATCTGTACTTGATGAAGCAATGCAGCTTTGCTTTGAAAAACCCTGCAAAAACACTGTCATATGTCATGCTTTCTACATGTCTACAATCCAATTCCCACATTGGATTCTGATCAAGTAACACAGCCAAACAGTTTAGGATGCATGAACTGAGCTGGAATCTTTCCCCCTTCACGGAAAGGAGGGCAATGACAAGAAGTTCTGTTTATCACAACTGCTTCTCTTTTATATCATTAATGATTAATTCAAGCTTGAACATGAATGACTCTTCAAGTGGTATAGGATAGACTTTCTAAAATAGTTAAACACATAAATACAGAGGGAGACTCTAACAGAATTACACAGGTTTGGTTTTCTTTGGGAATTCTGACAAGGCAAATATCAGCACTTTCAATGTGCTTAAATATTTTTCACCTCTTGTCCAAGAAATGAAAAAAAGCGGGAATAGCAATGTTCCCAATTCAAAATAAGAAACAGAGACCAATCAACAGCCCTTGGATTCACATAAACTCTTCAAAAGTAACTGGAAAAAGAAAGCAGAAGAAAATAATTTTTAGCAATGCAGTAAATGGAAGACATCTCTGGACTCAAATGTGCAAAGAAAAGAGCTGTTGAGCACAAAAGTGGCATTTTTACATTTTTCTTTTTCAATATTAAAACCACACTTGAAGATCAGATTTATTGCTTTACAACCTGGAATTTTTCCATTAAGTAACTTTAAAGAATCATCAGCACATCCCACAGAAAAACCTTTTAGAATTGCACGCTCCATTCTTTCTGTGACCTTACTGCTCCATTGCTCAGCCCTCAGAGTTTCTCATGTGTGATTTTATTTATTTATCAACTTGGAAGTCATCACTGCAACATTATATAAGCAAGAAACATCAGTCAAGGAAAAATGGCAACCTAGTGCCTGCAAAAAAAGCCAGGAACCAGTGTTTGCCCATCTAGTTTAAGAGGGTCTTTAAGAGCTGATGTTAAAATGACATGGAGAGGTTTCAGATTTACTCAGTCATTCTGGTCAAATCGGATTAGTTTAAATACTCTCCAGTCTTTTTTTTTTCTGATTTTGAGACCAAAAATCTCTCTTCAGTTGGAAAACTCAAGCTGCTTTATTTTCCCTTGTGGCCCATCACCCAGTTATTCAAAATCCGCACTAGGAAACAGCAAATACTTTTGCTGATAATGCACACAGCAGGAGGGAATCCATCTCTTTGCACCAGAGTTACTGGTTATAGCACTGACAATAGTAACTACTCATCTGAATCAGTAAATCAGCAGAAACGCCTGAAGGACACAGAGGGAGAATGTCTATTGAGTAAGACATGCCTTTTTACAGTCACTTCTCTGTCCATAACTGTACTTCAAATCAAATCTTGACACAATTTTTTTGTACACTCCAACTGCCAGCCTAAAACAGCAAGTGTTTCCAGTGTCACTGAATGATGGGCCTGAGAGGAACTTCCCTGGCATCTGAGGGGATGTAAAACCCTGTCTACCAGGCCGGTGTACACTTGGACTATCAGTCCCAGTCCTAGGGAAATTTTAACAAATGAGATAAAGCCAGTATTGTCAGTTAGTGTTTCTCAGATGCTTCTTTCTTTTAAAAAGTTGGTGAATGAATAGTCATCAAAGGTATAATCATCAAATAGTATTTAAAGGACTGAGCCTGAAAACCACTTTTCTGCTAGAAATCTGTGGCTATTGCAGCACTGAAAGCACCTGTCTATGCACCATCTAAGCTTAAATCACAAGAAATGCCCAAATGAGATAAATTGTCTTGTTACAAATTAACTTGCTGTCCAGAGTAGGAAAAAAAACCCTTCTGTATCTCAGCTGGAAAATTTTGGTGAACTCCAGTTAATTCTTAATCCTGTTGACATCTGTTCAAATAACTTGATTAATCATTTCAACTTTTTGTGTGCTGCTGGTAGCACTGAGAAGTAACATGGTGATTAAGTATTGTGTCAAAAATCAAGGCTTCAGCAAGGATTAGCAGAAACTCTCAACTACCGGTGAACTAAATGAGCTTTAAAAATACCTCTGATGCTGCAAGCTTATAACAAAACCAAACCAGCCAAAGCTCACATATATAGTAACTGCACAAACACATCTTTATTCACTCACACCTTTTTCTACTTCTTCCTTGAAATTTCCTTCCTAGTTGAAAAACAAAAGCCCAAGTACATTTCCAGATTGGCAGACACGACTTACACATGTGACAGCCTTCCAGGCAGGCACAGATTGGTAAGAAAGTCTATGAGAAGACAGAGGTAGAACTAGTTATAGATTCCTGGAATTGACTGTGATAGGGCTGGGTCCGTTGCCAAAGAGCTGCTGACGCAAACCTAAGTACAGCATATGTGACTGTGGCTACTTCAAATGTTGCACACAGCAATTGCAGCCCTTTTACATTCTCTGACCCGCTGAACTACTGCTGGTAGCACTTATTTTCCCTCAAATTTGCCTGTCTGCTTTGAACACTGTAGTTTCTGTCCTGTGGAATGAGTCCTGGCCCCAGCACAAAGCGAGATCCATCCCAAGGCAATGGCATCAGCTACATGTGATTGACAGCTGACAACAGGGAGGTCGTCTACTGACTGCTGAGAGCAGCTCAAGGTTCCCCTGAAATAATCTCTGTGTTGTAGCAGCCAAGTTGCAAACATTCATATTGTTGTTAGAAATAGTTCATGTTTCCAATGTCCTGAGAAAAGTGAATGTTTGGTAAATAAAAACAAGTGAAATAAGCTTTAAAAACACAGATCCAAACAACTGTGACTGATGTGATTAAAGTACAACAAACTCAATGTTGACCTGATATAACCTGGTAAAGTACTTCTTGCTATGAGTCATTCTTCGTATTTTACCAGAACAGAGTCTACAGGAATGGGGTTTTTTTTCTTCCTACAGCTAGAAAAACTTTAAATGAATTTGCTCAATGAATAAATGTAGAAAGAAATAAAGGGTGGATATAAAGCCAGCTTGATTCACATGCTCCCTGGGGTGATAAACTGCCTGCCTGGCATGTGGGACACATCAAAGCAGCCCACAGGTCTCCTATTTGCTAGAAGTCTCATATCTTGGTTTTTTCCAAAATGTCTCTTACCATGACCAGTTGGAGAGGAGAGCAAACCTCCTAAAATTTTGGGCAGAGTCAGCCCCCAAAAAACCCTTTGACTATTAACTTCCATGCAATACTCCTGCTGTGGAGGGGAAAACACATTCTGTCTGGAGGCTGACTTTCATCTTAAGACACTTCTTGTTGTGGGATGTTTTAAAGCACACACAGCCCAGGGTAACCCTCTGCTGCAGAATCACCCACTCATGAGAAGGGCTGGCATCCTGGGGAATCTTGTCGGAAATACACAACTGCTCCATCACTTCCCTTTTGCCATAGATGGAGCTGCACAGATGACAGGAGTGACTCTTCCCCTGGACATGGAATCACCGTGCACAGCCCTGGCCTCCTGCTGGTATCCCTCCCCAAAGGGCAGCTGGGAGCACTTCTGTCCTGCTGCTCCTCTCACCTTACCCAGGTTAGCATTTGCAGGACAGCTTATTTTTCCTGCAACTGACTTGAACAAAGAGGTGACACAAACTTTTGCTGAATGGATTGCAGATGGAAACTGCTGCTGGAGGGCTGATATGAGCATTCAGCTCTCAGCAGAGAATTTCTCTCAGCATCGTAACACTAAGTAATTACCTCTTCAAATGAAGACTTCAACTTCATGGCTCTGACTCACTATAATATATGGCACAGATAACTACAATGATTAGACATATGACTTCATGCTGGTCTTAATGGACTACAGTCCACAAAATTCATCATTTTACTCAGATCAATATTTTAAGACATCACCAAAAATTCTTATCTAATTGAACAATATATACTTAAATTTTCTACATATGCTAGGTACGTGATACGGATCTGCGTGAGTTGACTCATCAATAAGATTTGACATGAATAAGATATGCTGGGAGCCACAGAACTGTTAGCATAAAATGCATATTGTTAATTCTAAGAAAAACAAAGAGATTCATTTTACAAAGGAAAAAATATGCTTCCTCTTAACCTGCCATTTTAAGCACAGATTTATCACCCCAGAAAATGAAAGCCCAAATTAACTTACAGATTTATACCATACCTTAAACTTCAATTGATTCAGGTTCTATTACCTGAAGAAATTTGAATTTTGCATGATAATACACTTTCTTGGAAACCTTAACCAAATCATTCTGGATGCTGAAAGCTGGGAAATAACCCACTCCCCATAAACTGGTATGACAAGGTCCAGGATCTTGTCCACCCAGGTCATGTCAGGGCAGTGATCTGTCTCAACAGAGAGGGGCTTTGTGACTTGGTGTGGCTCTCATTTCTGGGCAATAAAGTCTTCATATTCAGGATCAGGTTTTCACAATTCATATTAATTTGCTTATAGAAACCTTTATCACTTCCTGAAATATATGAATGCTAATCCAATCTATGGTCATTTACCTATTTCCTTCTCTGTGGAAATCTATCTAAGTAGATCATTTAAGACTTAGCTTCCTATTTTCCATGCACTTTCTGTGAGACACTGAACGTCACTATTCATGTCTTCCTTGCAAACTTTGCTAACACTCTGCTTTTACAAACTCAGCATTGGTACAAGTAACTTAAAATGCTGTCTGAGCAGGTCTTCTGAACGGGCACAACTGTTTAGAACATAAAATGAATTTTATAGTCAACAGATTGAATTCTGACCTGATTAGCAACACTAAAATTCACAGCAATTCCACCAAATACAAAGAATACATCCTGGATTTACTTCAGTGTAAACAAACTGGGAGTCTGGCCCTGTACAGCTCCTTCTTTTGTTCTTTGGAGGCCATAACAGTTTGAATAAAGAATAAGAGAGAATAAAGAGTCCAAGATTTCTGCCTTTGCTCCACAGATTCAAGGACAAAGGCAAGCCTGGCTTTCAAAGACCATATGCTGTATAGTCAGTTTATTCTTTGCCGCAATACAAAGACATGAGTTCTGAAAAGCAATTAAAATTTACCAAACCTCAACCTACATGTAACCAGTTAATTCCAGCCCTTGATATTTTTTTCTATTTCTCTTTCACAAAAGAAGTAGAAAAATGTCACAGACTCTGAATTCACATAATGTAGCATTTTGACTCAGTGCTTTGATAAAATCTAGCACTTAGATTAATCTAAATCGAGTTCCCACTGATGCATCTCTCTCAACAAAACAATACAGATTTATATCTATATTGCAAGATACAGAACACCTAAGGTTTTCTTCTGGTATCATTTTCCTTTTATCTATTTTCCCTTTCAGATTGATTCCTGGAAGAATTACCTACAGTGCTGCCATGTAACGATACAGCAGACAGTAAGTGATGGGGTAACATACCCCCTGGTTTTTTAATCTGTCTCTTAAGTTTTAGTACCCATTGTGAAGCAGTTTTACATAAATGAACTCCTGAGAGCAAAACTCCGGCCTCTGATTCACATCATTAACGACACAACATGGACACCTTGAAGTTTTTGTGAGAAGAGAAGTCTTATCGAGTGTAACAAGTCACCAGAGCTCTCACATCAACCAGGCTGCCGGCCCTTCAGCCACACGACCCACTCTCCAATTGCCAATGTCCTGACAACACCTCTACCGCTTCCAAAATCCAGCCCCACTTCCACTGCTCATCCTTGAGGCAAGTTTTGTGTTAATCCAGGTCCTGAGGAAGCCACCAAGGAGATCTACAGAGATCTACAGCCTGGTGGGACAGGGACTGCTTCACTGGAGTGGCAGCACACAGTGCTGAACACTAGTGCTAACCCAGCTCCATCAGGACTCTCCCGGGCATGAGGAGGACCCTGCTAATTTTCGGCTGCACGTTCAGCTTGCCACACACACCAACCACTATTATATATATGTTTGTTTATTTGTTTGTATTCTGGGCCTGGTTCCCCATTGCATTTCCTCAGTGCCATTGCACCGCAGTAAGTGAAGCCAAGTTGGAACACAACTGCAGCAATGCTGTTGGGAAATAGCGCTCATTGCCTTCTCACACACTTTAGACACAACCAAGAACTCCTGCTTTGTACTGTTTATAAATTCTCTCCTTATTCTTTACAGGAAACTTTGGTTATCAAGCTGCAAGCATGGTACATGCAATAGTAAATCATTCTGTTTAGTTGGGAATAATTAACAATGTTGTCCCAAAGTGACTTGTATTATTATCTGCAGTGCAGTAAGGCCTCGGTGGCCTCTGGCCCAGACAAGTGTCCCACTGTGGTCACATTGTACAGTGACAGTAGAGAAGCCAGTCAGCAGTCTCTGCCACTAGTAAAGGTCAGAACTTTTACACAGAACATGTTGATAATTTGGGAGACTTTCCTAGCTCCTGATAGGGTATTGAAGTGATAAAATTAATGTCATTATCTCTTAGCATGCCTATGGAACTGTTCCACAGATCTGCAAACTTGAAAAGAGAGGAAATGGTTGCTGGTTCCATTTTTAAATTCAGAGGAACTGAGGCACTGCAGGAGAGAGATAGTCCCAGCACACCAGGCTGGATAATATCAGGACCATTGGGTAATGGATGGTACCTGGAAAACACACACTTATTTCTGAAATTCAAAATGATGTTGCTGATAATTCAAACACAAGTTATATGACATCTTGGTAACCACAGCATTGTTGAAGGTTTCTAAGGTAAGCAGACACAACTCCAGCAAAGTGACTTTCCGAACCTCACGCTGTGTACTTCCACAAGAGTCCTCACTCTCAGTGAACTGCACACCCAAAAGGGACAGAATGTATCACAGACAAGTCAGAAAAAGAAAGCCATTTACTTGTTAATCCACACTGACTGGAAACCAGTCCTCATACGAAAAGCCATTCAAATCTAGCAGGTTATATTTCCTGCAGCATCTCCCTAATTCAGAGATCCCTTTTAGACCTGTATGCTATGCACAAGTACACAGCACTTGAAATTTCATCTATTCCTCTGTTTAGAGGAGAAAAAATGTGAATTATACACTCCACAGCAACCCTGGAAATACGAATAACCTTAACAGTGATCTGTGCCTCATGTCATTTTGCCAAATGCTATTATGACCAATTAGCACAGAATTTAAAATGCCCTAAGTCTTCACAATCTTAAGATTTGAGATGGCTCACTGGGGTCTTCATTAAGGTCCCCACTTTCTGACTGAATGTTTTTGCAAGAACTTCTCCATTCAAGCCAAACATGCACAGAACTTTGGTGGCTGAGAGGAATCCCTGGGCTGCTCACTCTAGTCAAATATTTCTGTGTGGTGAGGCCATGCTGTGAAGCATCTGTAGTTATATCCTGCACTAAGAGAAAAACAGCAGCTTAAATGATCTGGTTCGTACTTTAGAGGAATTTTTTAAACCCTATAATAATGGTTTTCTATACATAGATTGAAGAAATTGATGCCTCTATCAATGTAAAAAAAAAATAGTATGAACATTTTCAGCTGTTCAAACAGGAATAGAATGTGCAACATGCAGAAACTGAATTGTTTCAGATTTAAAAAAAGAGGTCATCTTCAAGGCACTAGCACCTAATTCAAGGGTCAGATGGAACACTCTGTACTTCAGAGCAAATGTCCTCCAAAGTCAGGTATCCTTGGTGTTCTGGGGTGATATGCAAATAAGGGCAGTGATTGCCTCTGTGAGATGGTACCTCGTGGAGAGCTGAACAGCACATCTGTGTGGATATTACAACCCTGAGTTTAAGCAGTTCTTCCGCTGTACTCCAACAACTCTGAAACTGCTCTGCTTCCCCCCTGGCAATCAGGACCAGCCATATTCTATCTCAGAAAATCCTTTAATGGCAGCCACATAAAAACAACGTGCCTAGCAATTCCCAGAAGGCTGAGAGACCTATTTCCTCTCCCCTTTCCCCCCCAGTTGACACAAGCCTGGTTACTCCACTGGCTAGGAGAGCTCTGGGGACCAACTCACTCCCCATATGCGAGCATTGATATAAAAGTTTCAGTGTGCTGTCCTCTCTCATCTGTTGGCAGAAACAACTTTTACCCAGATGCCAAGGCTAGCCAAGTCAGAGAAGAAATTGGTCTTTAGGTCTTGCAAGTCATCAGCCAAGATGTATTTAAAATCAGAGCTTTAAATATGTTGGGGTTTGCATAACTCCAAACAAATAAATACAGCCTTTGGCTTTACCAACATCTTTGTCTAACAGAAAAAGAACTTCTCACTTGCCTGCTGCCGCCTCAGGTGTATTAATTTTGCAGGCAGGCTGTGGCTGACTTTCCATCCCCCCAACTTGAGCAGACGCTTTAGTACAAATACTACATTCTTCTGGCCCTGGGGGAAATTCTTCCTGCCTGCATTTTAACAGTTGAGCTGCACGGCACTCTGGGAGACTTAAATATGGCACAGTGGTTCTATTGTTTAATATTATTAAAACTGCTTGCTCTCTTGTGATTCTCCAAGATCCTGGAGTGCAACAGTAAGTGCTAATCTGTTTCATATCTACCAGCTAGTTCTCTTCTTTCTGGTGGATACCACTTGCTAGTTTTATTTCGGAAATGATTACAGATGCATCTGAATACAACAGAACTCTATCATTATCAGTTTTTGGTTTTTTCCTTATGCATATGAATTTCAGCAACAGTTTTCTTTGAACCATCTGGATTTGAACACACTCAGCTGACTAAAAGGAAGTTCCAGTCTATCAGGAAGTTTTTCAATTACTTTCTTTATGTCAGACAAATTTTTCATGGCTTAGATCTATCAACACTGCAATCACAAACAGACCAAGCAAAGCAACAGAGTACAGCCCAAAACCAGCATAAACCAGTCACTGGATCTGATAGACTTCCTAGAAGATCTCTATTTTGTCCTGAACCTCCATTTGTAAAGGAACAAACTTGCTTTTTCTATTGTCATTAATAACCTATTGTTTGTGTAGACACAGTTGAGGCTTTAGTGACCATAGTAATTTTTTCTACCTGCTGCCAATCATTATCATAAAAGGAGACATTTCCCAAGCAATGTCAAAGGGCCTGCAGCAAACTGCTGTTAGAGCACAGCTGGGCAGGCAGCAAGCTGAGATCACCCCTCCTGACCTTCTGAGAACTGCACAGGAGCTCCTGTGATTGCTGCTTTATCCTACAAATCTCCCACCTTTGCATAAATTGGCATCCTGGATGTGCCAGTTTAGTTCTCCAAGGCTGGATGGTGACAGTATAGAGGTGCCTCCTTCTCCTCCTTCTTCCCCATTCTTCCAGTCATCTGCCACACACCACACCTTCACACAGATTACTCAGGTGTCTGTGAACCTGCTGTGTGCAAAAGGTGTGCACTGCCCACCTTAGGCATGCATGAACTCACCTGTGCTCCATCCACTGTCCTGCCTGGGAACTGCTCTGAACAACAGCAAAGGTGCTGCCTCAGATGTAATTTTGCAGGCAGAATGAATGTGAAGTCAGTGGGACAGCTGCCAGTACAGTGAGGGAGAAATGTTCCATACTGATAATAAACATATCAGTATTTTTTTCCAGTGAATACATGTTTCTCAGTCTGAGTGTAACTGTCTGATGATATTTGGGAAAACCAAAAAAGAAGTTCTTGGCAGACAAACCTTTTCTAAATAGAGAACTTTGTCTCCAACACATAAAGACTTGAGACTGCAGGCATACTCAAGGCATCTTTTTAAAAAACATGAGGAAATTCACAGTAGTACATCCTTTTTTCAATCTAAGGTTTAGCATTAATGTTCCTTGTTCCCAGCAGTAGCCAATCCAACAGGTTTTATGATAAGGAGGAAAACAAGCAAATAAAGAGTCCTGGGAATTCCTTTTTTTTGACCACTAGGAACTCCACTGGCTGAGGGGATGAGTGATTGGCTTCTTCTAATACAGATGCCTCTTCATTCCTGAGGACCTACAGGGTAGTTTGAAACGTGACACTGGATTTCTGCTTGACTCTGGTTCAGTAACACTCAGTGCTCCTGCCAGTCCCCATGCTCAGTAAATATTACACACTTGGTAGATGGGATCACTCTTTTTTTTCCTTGAGTAGAATAGAACTTTTTTATCATTATGCCAATATCTCTAAACTCTTCATGTCTTCATAATAAAATGGGATTTTCATTATAATCAGAACTGCAATTAAGTAGAACTTGATGTAACAAAGCAATTTTTCATTCTAGTTCTCTTGTAAACAGAATTTCACTCTATCTGGATTTGTGGTAGGCACACTCCATTTATTTAATTTAAATGAAAATAAAACTGTGTAATTATACCATTATCTTTGCTACAAAGCAATGTCTGCACATTCTGCCTACAAGAAGCATTTCCTTTACAAAAGAACTACTGGATATGCCAAAGAAGACACTGCTGGTATAAAATTAATTATTACAGAGCATGATTTTCTCCCTAGAAATACACAAGCAACCAATATTTTACCACCTCCCAGTAAAGTTTCACAGGACTAAAGCTGTGGCAACCGAGGTCTCAGCAGAGCAGCCTCCCACAACGCAGCTCTTTAATAAACAACCCATCATCAAATCAAGGAAGCCCACAAAGCACTCTGACACTGTAGTCCTTAACTGGGAAACAAATTCAGCTGGGTATCAAATATCCACTTGAGATGAAATCCTGCCCTTGGTGAACTTCATTGACAACAATACTGTCTAAATACACTCTCCCCAGGTACCATGTTTGCATTTCTCAAATAAAGCACAAGGGCCATAATTATGCAGGTAATAATCTATAGATGTTGAATAGCCTTATAGAAATTATTCAACCTTGAGATTTCCAGGAAAGAGAGACCTCAACTGGAGATATCCCCTCAGATACTTTTACAAGTTATTTGACATCAGTGAAACTGTCACAGAGAGTCTTGCTGCAGTTACAAAATTTGAAGGAACGATCTGTACCATGCAGTGGGGGGGTAAGAAGAGAAGATGCAAAACCACTGAATAAATCTATAATGTAAACACGTGCATTCACCTGCAAACTGCATAGATGGCTAACTGCTGTATAAAACCCTGAACACTTCTGAGCACTCAGCCAGCAGTGGTTAATATGTGCATTTAGTTGAGCAGATGTGGACTTTTCATGTGTCATTTGAACACATATTTTAAAATGGTGCTCGTCTTCCCTTTAATGTGGGCAGGATGTCAGAAAATTTTTTTGTCAGAAGCTTTATCAGACTCAGGCTATCACTCCTTAGACCCCTGACTGGGCCCTTCCATAAGGGCCGAACACACACCAGCACTGTGTATGACCTCTGAGATGAGCAGGTTCTCTGCTTCTCCCAGCAAGGGCTGCAAAATGTGAGCAGAGCCGCCACGAGTGCAGCAAAGCAACTTCTCAAATATTAGGATCACCAGGTACCTACTACTTTCTGCACAATTTTATTGACACCTAAACCTATCTAGCTCATCTAAAAAGGTCTGGTATTGCAGCTGTGAGTTGTTCTACAATAGCAATCAGTGCTGGAGTGTGCATAGGTGGCTATTCTGCCACATGACACAGAGCTCCAAGTGGCACCATTCAGTCAGGCAGCGATATCCTCATTCCACGTGGATAACAGTGATGAACTATAAGGAGCAATATGAAAGAAAGAGGCTCACCAAGTCATTATATAACAAAATGGTGTCAATCTATGCAAAAAATGCCCACGACTAGCTGCAAGGAAAACTGGTATCTATCCAAAATCAATCTCCCTCAAGATACAAAGTCTGGCATCTAACGAGGTGGAAGCTCATTTAATCTGTTTTGCAACTATCCAAAATATGTTTCTCACTGTGCTGGTTTTTCTAAGATAGGATGCAGTGGGCCTGGGCCTTCTGCTGCAAGTGCAAAAGCTTTATGCCAAAAAACAAACAAGAGAAAATAGACATTAAAGTCCTGTCTGGTGACACCATTAATAAGTTCACAGTCACCATTTCCTTCTTCCTCCCCTGCACCAAGTGTTTCTTCCCAGACAGTGATCCAGACTGCTGATAGCTCTGACAGGGAGCTTTTACCAGAAATTTTAGCAGGAAATGTTAATTTGCAAGCCTCAGTGTCCTCCCTTGGGGAGGATGGACGCTGTATCTGCACAACCAAACTGTGGGGACTCAGAGCTCCTCAGACCTGCCTGCAACACGCAAAAGAGAAACTCCTCTGTATCTCTAGCAAACCTAAGTAAAAAAACCAACTGTACTCATTTATTTTCTTTTGCCTTTTTCCCCCCAAGCAATGAAATACTAGATGAACGTCCAAAACAAACAGAGAAATTCTATTAACGAAATATCCAATTTAGTGTAGTTTCATGGCCTGATTCTGAGCTTAGCTAGACTTCTAGGACACAAAACCAAAACCTAGATGGAAATTTGTAGGACTAGAATAAAACAAAGTTATTGCTTTGTGTAAAAATTATACTGCATTTCTGTAAACCTGTTTAATGGGAGAGATAGCCTGTGTGAAGCAGTAAATAAAACACATACATTACAAATAAACTACATATCATGAATAAATATTTTTTATATAAAATCCAATGTGATGTAAGTGACAGAAAGGAATAACCAGACTCACGTTATTAACAGTTCAAATAAAACTACAGAAAAACCATAGGTCACTTTGAGAATTAAAAAATAAAAGTAAACCTATAAACTCACTGAAAAATTATGTAGATCAGACTATTGAAAAGTTTATTACTCAGACAGATCACCCGATTTCTTTTTCTTCCTCTATGAACTTTGAACATAAGGGTGTAATTACTTACTACAGATGCAGGAGAGAACAGTGTCCTTGATTAGGGGATCTTTTTTCAATCATGGGAAGTTTCATTTGACTTGTTTTATGTGTTTGCACATTCGTTTAAGCCAGGACAAATGTTCTTACCACATTCATATTTATGTGGTTAGCAGATTTTTCGGCATCTCTTTTGTCCTTATCCTCCGCAGACAAAACAAATGCTTTACTGCTCAATGTTAAACTTTATAATTTTAGTCCTAGGTTGCGGCAGGAACATATTTTGACTAACTCTATGAGCCACTAACATGAAAAGTCTAAGCACCTACCATGGAACACCACAGTTCTAATTGTTTTCTTCACTGCTTAATTTGAACCAACATGTCGTACTCTGGATGACTTCAGAATACACCACAAGATGCATAATTTAATCCAGTTATATTCTGTAATCTAATTTTGCTAAGAACATTCAAATATATTCCAACAAAAAAAACCCTTATGTGAAACAGCAGGAACACATTAGAGGTGGCATCAAACCACTACTGCATTAGACATAAATTACTCACAGTATGTTCCCCACAAAACAGAGTAACAAAATTTGCAGGCCACAGTATGAGGTTGTACCCAGAAATACTTTCCAGATGAAGCAAGCAAGATTTGCCGTGGTTTTGTGACCCAAATGACAATTTCTTGCTAGTGGAAGAGATTATCTGGTGCGTTCGCTGCACGGATTCTGTGTCCTTGCACACCACCTCTTCCGAGTTCCATGGGCAATTAAAGCTAAAGAGGACACTTGTACAAACTAAGGTCCACCATGACTCTCTGTGTCCTTCCCCCTCTGAGCAGCTGGCCCTGAATGCTGAGTGACTGATCACCAGGGAGTTCCTTTGTCAGACAAACGGAACAAGCACATTGCCAACCAAGTGTGGGTGCTATTCCAGCCTCACACCCCTTCTTTATTCTTAAATAACACAACCCTGCCATTGCTACCCATGTACTCTTTGGGAAGGAAGTAAAGCATGGCTTGTTTGTACCATAAACTAATACTACTTACAACATTTAAGACTGATTTGAATTTTTTGCAAGAGAAACATGCCCATGTTGGGAAAAATATTTTGCTGATACTGTAAACATGAAACTATGGGTGTCACAACTTACATTGCACATATTACATTTCTACTTCAGACCTAGTTTCAAGACAGAACTTCACAGCGTTTATGACAACTTAATAGCTCAACTGATGATTTTGCTTTGTAATTCTACTCTGTATTTTTAGCCCATTCTTTTTTTTTTTTTTTTTTTTAATCTGTATGGCATATAGGGCATATAGAATTACCAGGATTACCACTGGACTGCCTTGCTATTTCTTCAAGACTAAGAATAATCTGTTGGCTCTGCCAGTCAAGAAAAAACATTTCTTCCCCCAAGTTTGACTTTGAAATTTAGTTAGAGCCTTTACAAGCAGCACTATGCAAATCAATGTTTCCCACATAAGAAGCTTTTCACAGAGTCTGCAGCAAGAAACACCTTCTGATAAGTACAGACCTATTTTTTGCAATACATGATAGCATATTTTCTCCCTGAAATGTTCCATTACTTGCAGTATTCCTGTCATACAAGATTATTTTCTCTTAAAACTAGTTATTACTGCTCCATCACTGTAGTGCCTGCCAGTTGTTTTCTCAATACAACTCTCACAGTCTCATCTGGAACTCACTCGGTTTTTCATCTGGTTGGAAAAACTTATGTCCCTTTGACTGCGAGCCACTGGCAATGGTGAGCATTCATTTCCCTCTCTGTTCTGTCATCTAACACAAGACTGAACAACTGGAGCCTCAAGCTGATCATATCAGCACTCCAGGAGTTAGAGGCAAACATCTGGAGTTTATTTGTTAGAAATAAAATGAATGACATCTTTTCAGGAGTTTTAGCTTACACCTGTACTTATAAATCTCCATCAGGGCAAGTTATGAATAAATTTAACCAGGAGCAGGAGGCAGACGGCTCAGATTTTGAGCCCTTTTGCTCAGCCCCTGTCAAGGGCCCCAGAAAGGAGGTGGGTACTCAGATGCCCTGGAGACACAATTTATTGAGCTCTCCTCTTGCACTGGAGGATAAGGAATACACTGTACTAGGGCTCCTGGGGAGCTGTCAGCGCACATGTGCAGAGCTCTGCAGAGCAGGTTGGGTGGCAGAGCTGCTCCCTTGCTGCCCTCTCCCCGTTGATGCAGACATCTATCCAGCCTTACCGTCCACACAAGCAACTGTGAGTTTAATCCAGCCTTGCCATGGAGGAAACGTAACCTTGAAGGTTATTTTTGTTGGCTGTAACACCATTAGTGGTTCAAATTCAGCAGAAGCTTTGAAGAGGAATGGAAAAGAGCACAGGAGAAATTTAAGAGGACAGTTCTGCAAACAGAATACTAATGGAGCGGGGGGGCAGAGGTCAAAAGAATCTAACACCACCACTGTTATCTGATGGGAATGCACAAAGATACAGGATGAACTTCAGAAAATATGTAGAGGAGGGAACAGGGAATGCACAGAGAGGAAGAAGGGCAGGGGAGAAACAAAGAGATAGAAGCCCCTGCCAATTGTTTGGATGAAGTGTTACCTTTGCCTAGGCACTGAACTCATTGTCTGCAGCCGTCTCCTTTCCTGCTTCTTTCCTGAGCCTCCCTCAGCACAGACAGTGCTTGTTCCAAATCGGAAGGTGACTGATGTGGGTCCTGTGCTATTGGCAGGTCTACACCAGGGACTAGATCAACTTTTTATTTTCACTTGTGCAGAGTGCAAGGTTTTCACTGCAAGGGTTTAACTGATTGACGTGCAAGTTGACCACATCTTACCCAGTTTGGCAGCCTGTCTTGGAAAACATTCATATTTAGGGATTGGTATGATTTTATTGAGACAAACCCATTTGAAATGCAACCAAACACCTGGAGATGTCAAGCAGATTGACACAGGTACCCATGGCTGGGTAGTGCATCCAGTTCATTTCTCTATACCCTGACCATGGGCCCCATTAGGGATGCATGCAGGATGCTGCAAGAACAGGAACTCTGTATTGAGAGGGAACATACTATGTTCATTTCTGATCATAATGAAAGATACTCTGAGGGAAACAGCATTTTTATTTCTGCAGAGATCCAAGCATGAAGATGTCAGAAAAGATGACAAGAACTCAGCATTTCAATGAGGTGACAGCCCACACGCTCCACACTCAGTACTTCGCACAGACTATTTGCAGTTACTGAAAGCATCACTGAGACAGTGCAACAAAACCGAATTTAACAGAGAAAGGCACTAGGCAAAACGTTCTGGCTATACTTTAATAAAAGGCTTTAAAAAATAAAGACTAATTCAACCCCTGCAATGGTGGGATGGTTCCTATATTCCACTCCAACACACCCTGTAGTTTTGTCATCAGATACTCCTGAACTTTTTCAATGCTCTGCAGGGCAACTCCAAATGCTCCAAGTTGTGAGGGTTTTTCCTTTTTTCTGGTGTTTAGTGTTTTGGTTTTGTTTGTTGAATAAAGGACCTTGGAGATTCCTTACAAGAACTGCTTTCATGAAGTGATCAAATTCTCTTTGCCAAATACACAAGCTCTTTGGAGAAAGGAAAAATAGGTTTTGGAGACAGGGAAGGACTAAGCTTGGGGGAACCATTTGGAGCATGACAGACGTACAGAAGAAAGGGAAGCATAAGACTCAGGTGCAACAAGATGCCCTATTTTTACAAAGCTTGAGCATTTTTTTTCCAATAAGTTCTTCCCTCTTGCTGTGGAGGCTAATATGACGATATTGTTATCATCAACGAAAGCTGCCCCAAGCTTTGCCTGGAAGAACTGTTGAACTAAGGTCTGCTCTGCTCATCACTGCTTCCTGTCCAAGGGGAAGTTAGTAATCCTGTGGCACTGGCCAGAAAACAAGCAAACCAAAAATGTAAGGGGATCAGCCCCCTGGCAGTGTCAGTACCTCTGACCTCAGCACCAGACTGCTGCGCCAGCTCGCAGACGAGCTATTGATGAACACATTGCTGACAGTTCCTCTGCCCACAGCATTACAGCACCAGCAGCTGCACAGTCAACAGCTTGCAGAGTGTTGTGCAATACCTGGACAGAGGTGTTTTCACACATGTTTTACACAGCACCACACTATAAACTATTTCAGGCTGCTTCAGGAAGCTACTAACATAATTCTGCAAGAAAACACACTCATGAAAAAAAATAAAATCCAAAAGCCATTTAAAAAAAACCTCCACAACCTGAAACAAATATTTTATCACTGCTCAATGTTTGAACTGTCAGCTTTATCCCCCCTGGCAAGTAGGCAGCTCTAGTTCACAACCAAACACCTACTTTATTTATTTAGCTATGCTGCATTTAACCTCACATCCTGCCTGCTGGGTGCATCCGGCTCCACGGATCTCCACACAGCAAAGCTTTAACATAAGGTGGGGGAGCTACTTTTCCACAAGCCAAAAAACAGGAAATTTGATGACATTGTTCAGTGAGCAGACGTCAGCAGTGATACAAAAGAGTAAACAACTTCCTAGCAGCAGCAGACAAATGGGCCGGAACTACTGGAATCCTGTGATGTCTGGTGTGTTTTGTATGAAAATTACTGTTTTAATGAAATAGTGAGAAATCTTTGGCTGATGCAAATTGGAGCTGCTCCCCAGGAATCTAGGAACTACACCAATTTTGTTTAACATCTTACTCCAAGTCTTTACCTTTGTGATCTTGAAAACATAGCTTTTGAGAATTCATAGTGTTGACATTCTACATATTTTGTAAATGTTCTCATTATTACCTCACACAAAAATTGATTTGAGCAGAAAGGATAAACTTCAGTGAATGTACGGAAGGCAATATCAGTAATACAGGTACGACTTCACTCTGATTATACTCTATTCAATCTAACATACATATATAATAGTATGTAATAACATACATATATAATAGTCTTATTAAAATAATTTGATATGAAGGAAGCTCAGCACTTCACTGGTGGAACCATAAAACAGGTATGACATCTCCTTTTTTGGATTTCAGTGTTTGCTTTGTGGAATCTGCTCTCATACCTTGCAGCTACGGGCAAATGTCAAATATGATGCAAAAAAAATTAACCTCTCAGCTAGGAATATAAGCACTCAAATCCAGGTTATATCAGGCAGAAATGAAATGTAAGGGAAGATATTTTTGCTCCAACAGAATGCCATTCTTCCCATATGTGTCCAGTTCAAAAGTCTCTTAACTGCAAGAAGTAATATTTGACCAGTGACCAAAAATATGGAGCCTCATTATTGCATTCCAATCAATGGTATCAAGAAAAATTGGTATTCCCTGGGAAAACTCTCTTCCCTAGTCATCTACATGTAAAGAGAACATCACGGCATATCATTTTTCAGGTCCTTTATACTGCCTTTTGCAATATCCCTTTCAAAGGGCTGTAGAGAATTAAGTCCTATTCTAAACAAGTTAGTTCTTCAACTGTTGACAAATGAACCAGACCAGGACCTCCCTGAGGCTTTATGATCTGGGAAAACCTGGGGACCTTACAAAAATTACAGGGGGATATTCCCCAGGGGAGTGTAACTCAGTAGGTACAAACCGAGGGCTCTTATCTCACCCAGGTATCCCTCCTAGCCAAAATCTAAGCAGAACAGACTCCTAAGATGAAAATTAGGAGCTAAATTTAGAGCTGTCCATGAGACTGCCCTACTCTCAGTAACACAGAGAGAGAGAGAGAGAGAGAACAACAGAAAAGAGGCAGATGCTTCTTGGACTCCTTGCCAAATTCTCCTCTCCTTGGACACAAAAAATGTACTATGTAATTCTGGGGAGGAAGGCACACCAATAACCATGTCAACACTGCAGTCATATGACAAGGCAAACATACTGGGCCAAATCTATCTGCAATATAACCAGTGATTTGAGCAGACTTTGTTCTTCCTAAATACTGGCAAGTAGCTGCAGGTTAACAAATGGCTAGGCAACAATAAATAAATAAACACACACACCCAAAGAGCAACAAATGCCAACAAAAGCCAGCAGCCCTTCAAACAAAACAAATCCACTCCTCATTGCTCACTCTACCTACATCAGAATCTTCCCGGTTTCAATTAATTTGTCATTTCAGCAGATTGTGAGTTTGCACTAGTTCTGTCATTCTTCCCTGACTCCTTGGTTTGAATATAAGAATTAAGGGCTTAGAAAACAAACTACCCTCTCCAGCTAATCATTCTCAATCCTCTTCTACCTTTGCTTACGTGGTAAAATCAAAAGTATATACATCCCTAGCAAAAACTTCCAAGAGTAAGCAAATCGATCTGGAGGAACTCCAAAGTGTTTATCAGAGAATTAAGACAGAAAACATCAGATATTCACCTGGGTGTACCAACAATGTCAGGAAGTCAGTTGTGTCAGAAGACAGGTCCTCTGCAAACCCCACATGGCTTCAGGATGAAAGCATTATTTTGCTACAACTCCCTTCCAGTTTTTCATTCCACTAAGGCTTATAGTTAATACATGGCCAGGAGAAAGACCTTGCTCTGACCTGCAGGAACAGCGATGACGGCGGTGTGACACGACCTGAGTGGAGATACATGACTATAAAAGCCTGTCATCCCCACTGCACACTTATTTAGGGCTTTCCATTGTTAAGTTCTGATTTATATTAATAGAGGTGAACCTGGTGACCAAAGGCAGACAGCCTGTGGTTTTAAATATAAATGAAACCACGGAATCCTATTGTGTGCAAGCACAGAAGCGAGGGCAGCATAGGAAGGGTGGGTGGCTGCGCTGAGCAATCTGCGGATGGGGGTTACTATCTCTTCTTGATAGGGTCTGGCAAAAAGCACAGTAATTTCTACAGGATTTCCCTCCCCCTTTCAATGTTCTGAGGCCCCAGACTAGCAGGTATGCATAAAATACAGAGCATTTTCCAGTTATCTCTGCAATGACATTCCACTAAGATTGATTGGGACAGGCACGCCACTGTTTCCTGCTTTTTCCCTGTGCATCTGAGCAGAGAACTCCTTTTAACTTTCTATGCCTGGGATATCTGTCATTATCACCAATGCTCAATTAAATTTCTCCATGCGATTTTGTTTCATAGAAGCATATTTTGAAATTTTACTTCTTCAGTGTAATGGAAAAGCCCTTTCTAATAAGATTAAATGATCAATAAAAACCCAGCCTACATTTAGGTAGGAGTTAACCTGAAGACAACTAACTATTTTATTTCCTCTATTTTACATCTATTTCAGGTCACTTTACATTAAATTAGCAAATGGACTAAACTGAAATATGTTCTGATATAGAAAGAAATATGTCAGGAAAAACGAGAGCACCAAGGGTTTGATGCACCTACCATGTGCCCATCCACAAAGGGGAATGTGTTTCTTACAGGGTCACTGCACAGTGGTAAGCTTTGTTTCTGTAGAGATTTTGACATATGGCTGAAGTTAGACCTTAAATTAGAATATCCCTCTTTGAATTGAGAAATGATCTTTCTGTGCAAATGAATAGTGTATTCAGTGTGAATAAAGCTTCTGCTATTGCACAGTTCATCTTATCTACTGATGTAATTTCCTCTTAGCTGCTTCTGTAATATTAATAATCACCATACAGCCAAAGAGGTCATACACTAGGAATGTATACTTAAAAATTCTTCACCATGGCAGAAGAGTTTGAACAAAAAAACCTATGTTTCTGGCTACATGAACACACTGAATGACTTGCAAGGAGATGACATTATGTCATTTAAAGGTGGGGATAAAGAAACCTGCCTACTCAAGCAAAAAAGACTCCAGACTGCAAGAAAAATGCAAGTATTGAACTTAGAAAGGAAAATCACGAATAAACAGTGAACCTAAGCTTCCTTCATATGTAAAAAAGGGCCATAAACAAAGTAATCATGCTGATATAACCAAAGGATCACACAAAAAATCATGAAGATTTGATTTACGGGTTCAGGACATTTCTGATGCAATCCTTGATAAGATAATTCTTGTTCTAAAATTACTTTCAACAGCAACTTCTCTTTCCCTGAACACAGCACAAGCAGTGTCCTGGTGACATTTTCAGCAGTCAATTCCTAGTTGCACAAACACCTCAAGGATCCCCACTCACCTACCCAGCTGGAGAGCACAAAAAAGAAAAAAACACCATGCAGGTGCAGAAAAAATTGATATTTTTAGGGACACTGGAACCTTTGAAGGTAAAAAAGCTGGAATATCGTTTTTACTCTGAGCGCTCTGTTTGGTAGCACTGTGGCTGTCTCCTGGTGTCAAGAAGTTCATCTCTTTGTACATAAATGGGGTCAAAAGAGGATAATGAACCTCTATGATGTCTTAATCACACAGCTAATAAGATGGCAGCACTAAAAAGCTGGATATCCTTGTCACCTCTGGAATTCATGGACAAATGCAGAATCTTAGGAGACAGAAGAGCTCACAGAACTGGGTGTTTCAGAACAGAGCAGAGCTGCTCTGGCAGTGGAGTGGGATTTGTGAGGATCTGCCACTTGAGCTTCACTCTGTGAAATCAGTGCATGTGAAAAACAACGTTTAAAAAAGAGAACTAAGACATTCTTTAACATCTTTGATTTATAAAAGCCCATCACGTCACCATATGTAATTTTGAATGAAGCATTTTTCTTCTTCAAACAATAAAAATGACTTTCTAGTAAAAAGCAATTGTTTCTAAGTAGAAAATTTAAAAACTGGATCAAATGCTGCATTAAAAAAAAAAAGTAAATTTAAAGAGACAAGGTCTAGGGCATATTGAAATGAAAAAACATTAAAAGCCAAATGATTAGCTCTCCAGAAGTGGCCTCAGAACACAGTAGCTGGAAGCCTTCAAGATGGTCTGATGAATTAAAACTAGGAGTATGGTCTAGTTAAAAACAGCAGTGACTCCTCCGAATATTACAGAAGCAGTGATATCTCACAAATATGTTCTTTTCATTTTTTTTTCTTCAGGGTGAATATAGATCTGTGACATAGGAACTCTGCTCTTTTATATACTGGAATTCATTCTCTTAAGTAATTCAGAGCATACTGATCCGGGAGAGATCCAAATGCTGCTTTGACAAGGTCTCTAAATCAAATAATTTGGGATAGAATTTTCTTTGTCACAGCACTTTGGCTTTATGTACTCCCCAGAATGTTGTGTTTTTTCTTCACTTTTAGGGATCAACATCACCAGGTCAAGAATCTCACTGGGTTCCAGTTCCTGGGATCACATGATTGCATGACATCATGGTTTTCCCTGGCAAAAAGGTTGATTCTCCAACTTGCAGTTGCAGAAGAAAGCTTGAATCCTGAAATGTTCTAACACTACAATATCAGCAGAAAGAATAAAAATGTGTCATGACATAAAAAAAACAAACAAAAAAAATTCTCAGGCATTTTTTTTTTGGTCTGGAATAGTAATTTTTAATCCCCTGGAGATGGCAGTACTGCATTAGTGCAGCAGAAATGGGTTGCAACTGCTGCAGGACTTTGATCTGAGCAAGAAATGCATAAAGTACAGAGCAAAACCGTGTGAAAGAGCAAAATCAGCCTGATAAAGTCTTGTGCCTAAAGTCAGACCCTTGACCAATATTCAGGCAGCTGTCTCCAGCACCCAATTTCCAAATACAGAACTGCCATTTTTCAAAGGAGACATGCAACACAAAAACCAGCATTCGGGTTATCACATGTGTAACAGTCCCGGACAGACATAAATAACCTGGGCTATGATGGATCACAAATAAAAACCAAAGGTGGAAAAAGCTGGTTCCACTGCATGCCCTGGGAAAGCAGCAGAACAGCAAACACAGAAACAGGTAAACCAGAACAAAATGTAGCCAGAGGCGAGAGATCATCCTGCATAGGGCAAAGAAGTCAGTCAATAATTTACACTACAAAAAAACTTATACTTGCACAGGGCAGAACATCAAATCGCAGAGCTAAAAGGCATCTACAGAGGTTATCTAGATCATCGTCTATCCCAAGGCAGGATTAACGTTGTTACATCACCCTTAACACACATTTTCCCAAACATAAGCTCCATGACTCTCAGCAATGTCATGAATTACTTCACTGTCCTCTCTGTTTGGAGGTTTTTCCTACTTATCAAACTTCAGTATTCTCTATAATTAAGGCTGAATATTTCTTGCCCTACTGTCCATGGAAATGAAAAATTTATTATTCCCTCCTCAGATTTGAAGGCTGGTTAGTCGACAGAAAATAAAGGGCTTATTTTAAGTCAAAGCATTTAAAAACAATTTTAAAAAGCCACAAATAAAGGTTGTAAACACTGTCGTGGTTAGTTGTATAGGCTACAACTTCTGAGCAATACTGCAAAATAGTTTGAGCAGAATTTATGGGAGGGATTGCAGAGATATGGAGGCACACACAGATAAGCAGTTGGGCACCGAAAGTGCATCTGACAATCCCAACCACCTGAATCCCAGTTTATAGGAAATGTCTAGAGAGAGCACAGGCACGAACTTCCATGGAATCTAAAAACCAATGCCCCCATGTCCACCACACAAACACATCTCATTAAAATCAAGAGAACTTCAAGTTAAGTTTGTGTTTCAGTGCTTGCTGGACCACAGCTTGGTGTTTTACACAAGGAAGTTTATAATACAAATTCATTTTCAATCAGATAACCTACACATTAAAGGAATTACTTCCAAAGCTTCCCACACTTTCATACATTCAGCTTCTGAAAAGTAGCAGCGTTGGAGAGCACCATGAAAGCGGTGAACAAGGTCTGTGCTTCAGCAAGTGGAATCTAAGCAGAGAACACTCTGCTCTCTTCACAGTCACTTCAGTATCTTGTCCCAAATGAATTGGGTCAGGGCACTTGTGGAGGTGCCTGTTCTGAGCTTTGCTTTTGGTATTGGCCCCACTCAGGTGGGCCAGTACTCCCCTGATGTGAAATGTGAGATGTGAGACATGCACTGCTTCTCTGCACAGCTTCCCTGAGAGTTGCAGTGGACAACTTTCAACAGCTGCGTCAGAAACAAAGAGGTAAGTGTAATCCTGGCCCAAACAGGCACAGCTCTTGCAGTCCTGTCTCTGAGCTCTCCCAGAACCAAACTAGGTTTTATAGCATATAAATAGGCTTTGAGTGTTTAGAAAAAATATATTCATTCTTTTCATTGCAACATTATGTGCTATATTACATATGCCAGGTATAAAATTCAGGCTAACGTGAATTTTTAATTACCAAGCTTTTTAAATTCCATGCCAAGAAAAACATCTCCAGAACTTCTGGTCTTGATCCTTGCATTTCTTGTTAACTTCAACTCCATGTCTTCTGAGGCAAAAGTACCTTTAGTGCACCAATGGGTTATTGCTGTCACCATCACCCAAACAGGACTTACTAAGGGGCACCTGAATATGACATTAATGAATATAAGTACTGGTAGCAGCAAAGATGCCCCAGGTGAGGATCTGACCCTTTTGACTATTATTTTGGAAGTTGCACTTTTCACAGCTGCAGCTGACCGATGTATGTTTCATGTCCAAGAGTTTTCTAGATGAATTACAGAACTCAGAGCTCAAGACTCCCTAACAGATGATATTAAAATTAACAGTCCTTAAAACCAAGGAAGGCAACAAAGGCAACACATGGGCACAGCATCAATCTCATAATCTGTTTACACTGGAGAGCTACAAAGTCACTGGTCATTATTTCACTGCTTTTGCAATTATTAATCCCAAGATTCCAAATTAATTTTAACATGGATGAGTTACTTTCGGTTCTTTAGCTCCTGTTGTACAGCACCTTACTCCTTGCAAAGTCTGAGCAAAATAAAAATGTTGGCAACCTGATCTAAACTTAAACCAACTCTAGGAAGATTAATTCTCAGTGCAACTGTAGTAAAAATCCTTCGCACATGGCACTACACTCCCCACAGCATTTGAAATAGATATGAATGAGCAGTCAGCAGATAACCTGTTAGAGGAATGGATCTTCAGGAAAGCATCATCATCATCTGTCACCGCAACAGACTTGAGACCTGCACAGATTCACACCAGCAAGGGGCCATGCTTTGAAGATAAATTCCAGTACCTGTGTGTTATTTTTTCCTTATAAACTCCACACTTGACTTAGCAATTAGTTTTTCTGGAGTGCCCCCAGACCAGCAGGCTGCCGTTCAATGGGTTTGGACTGTGCAAACCTATGGCAAAACCCATGTTGCAAAGGCCCTTGCTCAGCGGGGTCCCTGGGGATGTGTGAGATCCGAGAGGCCCTGGTCGCATCCAAAGATCCATCTGATGGCAGTGGATCCAGTGATGACACTGCCCTTCCTGCTGCAAGTCACAAAGTGCCTCAGGGGAGAGTAGGGAAGAGCTTTTGAGAACTGCCATCTCTCAGGAGGTGAAACTGGGACAAGTTTAGTCAAACCAACATTTTACAGATGGCAATTCATTCCTACAGAAAGACAGTTGTGGGCCAGTGCAAGAGACACACTTGACTGCAGGTTGTACTTTGGTTCGTGCTAAGGAGCATCAGGCCTCTTGCCCTGGATGAGCCTGTGAGCTGGAAATCATGGCTCACACACAAGGGAATGAAGGTGCCTCGGAAATGTATTTTGCAAGTTGGTCTCAAAGCCCAAAAATGCAAGATAACCAAAGTACAGAACAAGATACCAGAGCTAAAACAAAGACATGTATGTTGTCTATAGCACTAACAGCCAACCACTTCACTCTATAATATCACCATTAGGATGAGCCCAATCTGAGCTCTCCCTGAGTTGCAGCTGAACTGCACGCCAGTGACTCTCCTCTTGAGCAGGGACATGACTTCAGGTTTGAGATTCCTGACCTGAGACTAAGAGAGCCTTCCCTGGCCAAGGCAGAGAGATTCCTTACTCACAACAGATCCTTGGTAAGTGACAGGTAGCATTCTGAATTAATACTAATGATACATTACTAATGCACATAGCTACTCAATGTTAATTATTATAAACTTCATAGAGATAATTTCATTAGACTTAAACCATTTTCCAAGCCTGAGACTAAGATTGGCCCTAGCTGCAGCTAGGTTCCATAAGGAGCTTAGAAAGCAAGGGGGGTCCACTCTGAACCTCGTGACTCAAAGGTCTGTGGTCTCTGTGTGAATCATACTAACTGCATTCTAACCCAATTTTCCACACAGTAATTAATAAAGTGAACCTTGCCATCGAACTTATTGAACCACAGCAAACTCCTGTTAAATTTTATTAAATG
>VYXB01008938.1:813200-872829 GCA_013397135.1 Pachyramphus minor | reverse complement strand
TGTTATTTTTTCCTTATAAACTCCACACTTGACTTAGCAATTAGTTTTTCTGGAGTGCCCCCAGACCAGTAGATTGCCGTTCAATGGGTTAGGACTGTGCAAACCTATGGCAAAACCCATGTTGAAAAGGTCCTTGCTCAGGGGGGTCCCTGGGGATGTGTGAGATCCGAGAGGCCCTGGTCGCATCCAAAGATCCATCTGATGGCAGTGGATCCAGTGATGACACTGCCCTTCCTGCTGCAAGTCACAAAGTGCCTCAGGGGAGAGTAGGGAAGAGCTTTTGAGAACTGCCATCTCTCAGGAGGTGAAACTGGGACAAGTTTAGTCAAACCAACATTTTACAGATGGCAATTCATTCCTACAGAAAGACGGTTGTGGGCCAGTGCAAGAGACACACTTGACTGCAGGTTGTACTTTGGTTCGTGCTAAGGAGCATCAGGCCTCTTGCCCTGGATGAGCCTGTGAGCTGGAAATCATGGCTCACACACAAGGGAATGAAGGTGCCTCGGAAATGTATTTTGCAAGTTGGTCTCAAAGCCCAAAAATGCAAGATAACCAAAGTACAGAACAAGATACCAGAGCTAAAACAAAGACATGTATGTTGTCTATAGCACTAACAGCCAACCACTTCACTCTATAATATCACCATTAGGATGAGCCCAATCTGAGCTCTCCCTGAGTTGCAGCTGAACTGCACGCCAGTGACTCTCCTCTTGAGCAGGGACATGACTTCAGGTTTGAGATTCCTGACCTGAGACTAAGAGAGCCTTCCCTGGCCAAGGCAGAGAGATTCCTTACTCACAACAGATCCTTGGTAAGTGACAGGTAGCATTCTGAATTAATACTAATGATACATTACTAATGCACATAGCTACTCAATGTTAATTATTATAAACTTCATAGAGATAATTTCATTAGACTTAAACCATTTTCCAAGCCTGAGACTAAGATTGGCCCTAGCTGCAGCTAGGTTCCATAAGGAGCTTAGAAAGCAAGGGGGGTCCACTCTGAACCTCGTGACTCAAAGGTCTGTGGTCTCTGTGTGAATCATACTAACTGCATTTTAACCCAATTTTCCACACATTAATTAATAAGGTGAACCTTGCCATCGAACTTATTGAACCATAGCAAACTCCTGTTAAATTTTATTAAATGACATCAAATTTATTGAACTCTGTCAAATTATTGTTTCACCTTCATAAAACATATTGCTGCTTCTCTCTTTTGAGTGAGGTGCATTCTACTCATCCACAACAGCCAGAAGAGCTCACGTTCCAGGAGAGAATAATAGCAACAAATTGTGGGTCTTCATTCCAACATTTCTGGGCATCTTTTTCGGTCCCAGAGCTTTGTCACAGGTACCAGAGTTCTAAGTCTGCCCTGAAGTTAATACACCCCTTCTCAATTCAGCACATTCTCCACCTGGATACTGTCCCTGTGACAGATGAAATGCATCCTGTTCTTTTGTTGTTTGTCCTCAGACAACAAAGAAATCTCACAGAGGGTCAAAATGTATCATCTCTGTTGCCAGCTAACAATTCCTTATCGCCATTACTCATTTATACTGTTTATGTTTTCCTATTGCCATAGTAACACCAAAGACGGCTACAAAGGGCTTGCATGAAATAAATCAATGGAGTCTGCAAACCTGAAAGCTGTTCAATTAAACAATGGTTCATACTTCATACTGAGGGGAGCAGGTGAGGGACAAACCTGCAAGACATTAATACTGGACAGTTCTTTATCCCTCACATGCTAGTAACTGGCAAACATAGTGTCTAAAGAAAACTAGCTAGTATAAAATCTGATTGGGAATGTAATACAAGGAGGATGACTTGAATGAGATGGTCATGATTATTCATCTTTGTTCTAATATATTAAGTGTTGATATTACATGCAAAAAACCAGAAATGTGGCCTCTAGCCAAATGACTCTGCAGTCTATGAAACACAGCCCTCAATTATTCCTTATGTCCTTTTTTTATATGAACAGCCTCAATACATGACATGGAAGACTTGCCCAGTTGAAACCTCACAATAAACAACACATACTCGGAAAAAAATCTATTAATGGTGATCTGCAAAACAGTTTGAAGGAGAGCATGGAGAGCTATTGTTGTATAAAGGACATCCAGGCAAGTTTTGTTCAGTTTGTTTTAGTTTTTAACCTGCTCTCCCTGGTTATCCCTTTACCACAATTCTGAAAATAGATTTACTGGTAGTCTTTGTACTTTAATTAAGTATATCACAATGCTGATGCACCAACAAAGATGCCCAGAAAGAGAACTTTTAAGATCCACAGATGTTTTTAACCTAAACACAGGTGTTTTGTGCCATTTGAAATGCCCTGTTATATCCCACATGGTCTTCTTTGCTTCACTGGTCCACGTCACTGGATTTACTCTTCATAACAACCTTTACCAGGAGAGCCTCAAATGCCTGTTCAGCTTTGCCACCCCATCAGCTCCTCTATTTATTTTTATCTCCAGTATATCCAACAGCCCTGGGATGCTGTTTTGCTGGATCAATAAAACACAACAATGGGCAACATCTTACAGACCAAGGACGTGACACAGAGCAAACGGGGACAAATGGACGTAACACAAGGAAACAGCACTGCCAGGGTGGAAGGCAGTGCTTTCCACAGACTGGACACAGTTATCTGGGTCTAGGATGGCTGCTTCTGTCAGCAACACTGGCAACTTTTTCAGAACAGCAAATAAGCCCAAGTAGGTATCAGCTCACCATAGGTAAAGTTTAGGCTTGAAACAAGGATTAGAAACCCTCAGAAGAGGAAGAATCTGGAACAACCTTCTAACAGAAACAGGGAAAGGCTGAAAAGAAATCTGCTTTGAGATAGTACAGGATGCATTTATGAAAGACATTTAATGCTGTGGCTGCCCATAATAGCAGAGGACTGACCTTGATGACCCAGGTCATCCCTCCTACTCCAGTAAGTCCATATGTCCTTAGAACATAGAAAAGAACAAAACCCTTTGTTCAAAGCCCTTCTGCCTATATGCTTGTTTTTTTCATAATCTATTTCTATAGTAGCCAGTGAAACAAGGAACATGGTATGAAAAAAGATTTTAAGTCCAAGAAAATGCATTATGCAAAACCAAAGTCACAATACCAAAACCCCAAATGTGTTACATTTGAAATTCAACTTTTAAATCTTCCATCCAATTCCAAAGCACAAAAATGCAAAAGTGATTGGGGAATCGAATCTTCTGGTTTTATGGTTGTCATTAAACACGTCATAAAACTTACTGACTGGCTCTTTCCGTCTTTAATACATTAAACATAATTACAACCATGCCCTGACCGAAAAGTTATCTCACTAGTCAGCAAAAGAATTTAGGGTTTTGAAGAAAATCAACTGCTCAGCAGCACACAAACTCATCCCAGAGAAGAGGAAAGGGTAGCCTGCACAGCCAGGTAGTTGTCAGTGCACCATACACAGGCTTGTGTAGCCCTCTGGCCCAGGCTAAAATCCTTCATTACTGTCATTACCTCAACTGTTAGTTAACTCTGGAAACTACAAGAGAGCCACTTAAATTCTGAAGAGAAAGTGAAAAAATCAGGTATTTCAGCCAGCTGGGAGGAAAAGTGGTGCCAGAGACACAGAGTGTAAGAAAAAGCTGAACTCCATTCAAGAAGTACATTTACAGCATGCTGTAAGCAATCTACTTGTTGCTGCTTCATATGGAATTCCAAAATGTACTGAAGGGGGAACATTAAGACAAAACATCAGAAATTACCTCCAGTTCCATGTGCTTCCCATTTTGAGAACCTCAGGTGACACTCCTATACCTAATATTCAAAAAGGCTGCAAATTCACTGTTTATTTTCTTATCTGGCCAGGCAGTGTGATTCTCTATTTTGCTGCTCCTCACACAGGGCACTACACATGCAGTGAGTCTGTCAGATCTGTTCTGGCAAAGCCAAGCAAAATTCTGAGACCTTGAGTTCCCTTTCCACAGGGGAGGTTCCCTTGTTTTACATCTGCTTAACTCAGCTAACTCTCCTTAACACTGCAGTAACTACAGACAAAATTTACTTTAACAAAAGATTCCAAAGAAAGCAAAAAAATTAGCATCAACACTCAGAATGAGAAGCTTGATTTTTTTTTTTTGTTTACAAGTTCTGTAAAGCCCATTTGAAAGTCAGCTTCCAAATTCATGTAAAGGCACCTAAACGACATTTCAAAACTAAAACAGACGCAGCCTTTGTTGCAGTCAGCATGCTCAGTGAGAATGGGATAATTCAGCATCTATAAAAACTTTAAAGTATTTCTTGGTTAAAAAAAATGAATCATTAATCTTTAAGTCCTTACCCACCCTGGAGTTAATGCCACATGAAAGTCTTTTCTTATTCCCTCTTAACATTTCATTCAAACTGCCTAACTGCAGGTTTAGAATTTCTTCCATCAGCACTTAGTTTTGAAAATTGTAGTAATTTACTTTCAATTGAGATTGTATATAGTAATCTGCTTGTTACCTCCTTGTTAGAGTGCCCCACTGTGAACACATCAGCTACATGAGGTATTGCCATTCTCCTTTCCATTTCAGGCATTTGCAATTTTATCAGCTTTTGAAGAAGTGGGGCTGGGTTTGGCAGTGAAGCAGGAAAGAAACCAACTTTCAAGGACTCCTGGTGAGAAAACATCTGCAACTTTTTGTCCGTAAAAGTCCAGTAAGGGATGTGGATGTTTAAGGTCTTCAAAACACGTAGTTAAAAAAATTCTCTGTTCACTTTTATGTTCCTGTGGGGCTTTTTCCTAGATGGTTCAGTATCTGGACCTTAAAGCAGATAAGACTATTTGGCAAGAATACTCACCGATGCTATTCCTTTTTTGTAAGTGCATTGATATTATCTTATCAAACAGATAAGATCAAAGGCTTACATTTGCTCATACTACAAAACAACCTAACTCTCATTTTACTATGGAACAAAGATGTCAGTACTGCTAAGCAGTAGAAAAATTCATCACTTTCAGTCAAGAGAAAAATGCCCCATGGCATTTGCATCACTTAGACCACAGCCAGTTAAGAGAGGAACCTTTCTGTTCCTCATCTTCATTTTCTGGCTGCAGGTAGTTCAAGACTGAAGCCTCTGGGAGGTCCAGAAGCAGCACCCCTCTCCACAGGGCATCTGTCATCTGCCATAGTGTCTCTGTGGGCCACTTTCAGCCCCACAGTTCAGCAGCACTGGACTCCACTCCACTGGTACCTCAGCACCTTCTTTCCCACCTTCTGCTAGACAGACGAGAGTCCCAGTGACAGGCCCACTCAGGTTCCCATTACACAGATGGGAACTCCTTCCCTTAGCTCTTTAATCCACCTCAACATTTCCTGGTTAGTCATTCTTCTTGTTGTTCTCTGAAAAATTATTGCCTACTGCTGCAACCAGGTCACAACTTCCCATCTGGCACAAAAGCAAAGCGGCTCTCCAGCACAGGTATAGGTACTGCTGCTGTCTAGTGACTTCCCTGAAAATCAGTCTGCCTGGTTTGCCTCAGTCTCTCCTGTCCTATTTTACTAGAGACTCTTCCCAGCCTTAAGCAGCAAATGGCATGTCCCTTCAGGAGATAAAAGGTTTTCCAGTTAAAGGCTGAAAACTAATTTAGAGAAGAATATTACAATTCCTTCTCTTGCAGCCTATGGAACAAACCACACTCTATAGGGTGCAAAGAAAGCTTCGCAGGGGTCACAACTCTTCTTTTTTGGCCACGAACACACATCCAATTAATGATCTTTGGCAAAGTATTGCTTGAACACCATGATGGGGTTTTATAAGATTCTTCTGTTATTGTTTGGCAAAGCTTTTAACTGACTGTTAGATTATTTTTAATGAGTAGGAAGTAAGAGGGAGTTCGCTACTGAATTTTAATTTGGAAGACATTTTTCCTAACACGTTGATATATTTAATTGGCACAGAGCACACGGTGCATGCACGTACACCTTTCCCACCAGCAGCTGCAGTTATCCCAGTGCATATGGCCATAAATTTCCAAAGAAAAAAAGGAGACAAGCAGGACAGGAAGGAGACAGTCATAAGACACAGGGCCCAGCTCTGAGATCCACAGCCTAGTGAGGTCTGCCAAGAACAGGAAAGCAATAAGTAATGGATCACAAACGGCCAGGGGCAGGGGGGGAGTTTTGGAACAGTTCCTTTCTAACCTAGTCATAACCAAAGCGAAGTCCAAGTTGCCAGGCCGGGGGAACAACAGGAGGAGTCTGACACTACTTCAAGGCAAGTCAGGAGCTCAAACATCCATGGACCTTGGAACGACTTGCAAAATCCTTTACTGCTGCAAACCATATTTACCGTACTGAGAAACACCACTGAACCCACTCACACTTTGTCCAGCCTTACTGCAACCAGGGCCAGGACTGCCTTGCCATCCCAGGAGTGTGTCTCTGCCTCAGTGAGAAACAGTGCATTTGCCAGCATGGATGTCTCCTTTCCCCAAGATCTGCCTGTACTTTTTCAACTCAGCTTGAATTAATCACACTGGGAAACAACAAAGACACAAACCTAAGCTTCCCTTGAAGGAGATGACTTTTTGTCTTCCTAGAGAGACTCAAGAGAATGAAATGGAGGCATTGATGCTGTGAAGGATCAGTCCTTTCAGAATGCAGGCAGGGGCAGACAGACCTGGAGGGCTCTTTTCCCTGCTCCCGCAGACCTTGCCCTCCACAAGGTAGGTGAGGGTTCGTCTCTGCTGTAGAACAGGGAACAGCTGGGCACTGTGCCCTGGGGTAGGACAGGTGATGCTTCAGGAGAGCGGGGTCAGCAAGGTCAGGGCCATGGAAGAAGAAAGCACTCCTCCTGCTCACTGTTGGCCATATTTTTGTTTCCTCTTTTCCCACTGTTTGCTTTTTCTATCTTCACTGCCTCACATTTCAGTGGTTTTTTTCTATTCTTTTTTTCTTCCCTCACTCTCACTGTCTTATCTCCCCCCTTCAGTCCTATTTATTTACTCCCTTTCTCAAACATCCATTCATCCTCTTGTTTCCATTAACCAGAGATGGATGAAGGTCCCAGCCAGCCAGTAAATGGCCTCAGCAATCAGTGGCAGAGAGCTCCAGGCCTGTCCTACAGCCACCCACAGCCTGTACCACCCAAGTCCCCATCAGGCAATGCAGCCAGCAGTGCAGCAGGGAAGCAGCTGCTCTCCCATAAATCTGTTGCATTTCACTATTGTAACATTTTGAATGCCTTTGCTTCTCAGCTCCATCACTAAAGCCAGCGATCACCCTCGGTCAAATCCCTTTCCTTCACAGGGATTTTTTGTTACTCCGGGCAGAGCCCAGGCAGGAGGATCTATCGCAAGTAGATCAAGTTGGGATTTTCCTCCCTTTTCAGTGAAGCCTGCTCTCCCTTCCTGACCTGTGGTTGGCACTGAGACCTGTCACCCCCTGCAGTGCAGCTGCCCTGCAGATCCTAAGCCCTGTCCCTGACAGCACATAAACCTCCATCTTTCGCAGCAGCCCTGGTGCTGGTTTAGTTGCATGCACAGACCAGTGCAGGCTCTATGTCAGCAGCAGCAGTGGACTGTGACTCCTTTAACCTATAAAAGACCAGCATATTTGAGCCCTCTTTGAGCTCAAAACTGAAATCTTCCTCCATGAATACTCCAAACTCCTTAACAACGGGTTGTGACTCATTATCAAAACCAAGGTTTCTTCTGTGGAAAACTAATTTTTTTCTTATTCTCAGACAACATTAAAATCCTGAAAGATTTTGAAGTCTCTCTCTGGGAAACATGACCTTTGGATATGGTAGAACACACACTTTTTCAGTTTCCTCCATGTGTACAAGGCACATGCCCTGCTGGACATCAAAGGATGTCCACCAGGATGATAGGAATCTTTACTTTGGCAGAAAATGGCATGTAGCATATAAACAACATGCAGACTAAGATGAGAGCTGGCCTGCTGGGGTTATGTGTGTTGTCTGTGACTCCTGTACACAGCTGTGTGCTGGTTTCATTTTGATTTAGTACCTTTGCCTCATTTGTGTGGATTTATTTTAAAAATTCTATAAAGCAATAAAAACCGAAATAGCTAAGGGACCTGAAGATAACTGCACACAGAATGCCTCATCTACACCACATATTCAGATTCCTGCTGACGACTACATATGATTTGTTCTTAAACCATAGAGATTCAGCAAACTTCTGCTCTGACATTTAATTTGTCTGACAGTGCCTGTTTTGTTGACCTTGGGGGCTCCCTGCAAGGCCTGTTTTCCCAGACTCCCAGAGGGGTGGACTGAGCTGGCTTGAATGAGGAGTGTCACATTTACTGCAGGCTGGGAAAAGATGAGGGCTTTGCTTATTGCTGACATGTGTCAACTTTAAACCTGTAATAAGGGCATTTTTAGAAACAGAATTGTCTGGGTGCTTTTGTCTGAGGCTGACTGAGCTGTGTCGCCTGGACAGAGCGGGCACACGACGAGTGTGAGGTCTCAAAAGGAGTGCGAGGTCACAGAAAACTGGTTTATGGCAGTGAATCTATGGGGCATTAGGAATAAGCTAATTAGAAAGAAAGAATCTGCATGTAAAGACACATCTTGCTAATCAGTGATTACAGGAAAGAAAGGATCAAGAAAATACGTGGCAGCTAAAGAGGATTTTAACACAATACTGAAGAAAGGTTCTTCCCTCGAGGCCAAACAAGCATAAAAGTGGCAGATATGGTTGATAAGAGCAGCCCTGTCCTGCTGTGCTGCAGAAGCCCTTCACATAACAGCATGGTTGAGCTGATGTCTCCGTTCAGGAGACAGGATGGACCTCAGCCACCTCAGACCCCAGCAAGAGCCAGAATCATGGCAAGAGCCCTCAGAAATCTGTGTGATTTTAGTTTCAGTTCCCACAAGAGGACACTGCCCCATTGAGCAGATGTGACTTCACATTCACATGGGATAATTCCCCAGGAGAGTTAGGGATCCATCAAAAGCTCCAGAGAGCCACTGGAGCCACTGTGAATTCCTGACTGAACCATGCTGACACATTAAAGACAAAGAGGAAAAGGATTATATCTCTGCACAAACATCCCAGTCAAGGAGCTCTACTCTCAGATTTTTCTCTGAGACTTCTGACTTCCACAGTGTTTATACACTGACTGTGGCTTTTTTCACGAGGTTACCAAGTTCTCCCTTGGGCAGACAATGTCTTTGAAGTGGTGTACAATAAACTGTGTAAAACTGTCCTTCTTCATTTCTTAATCAAGGAGGGCAACAGATCCTTAAAACACAGTATTAGACCTTAAAAAAGAAAAAAAAAATGGTCCATGCTACAAGTAGAGATTTCTTAGCAAGCAGAGCAGCTCCAATAGCCTGTTCCTGCACACAACAAAACCTGAAGCACAGGTAAACCCAACAAAGGTAACATGCAAAATAATTATGCAACAGTAAAATGTAGCACTGGTGAAGGCAGCAGAAACTTTTAAATTGACATCTAAGACTAAGTAGCTGAAGTTACCTCCCCAAGCTAGAGTTGAAGCTACAGTCACAGGGCTCGTACTGCAATAACAAGAATTGTCCCAAGAGAAGATGCAGACTCCTGGCTTTGTACCATTCACAACCCACTGGAGCAGTACTCCTACGGCTTCCAGCGTCAGCCAAGACCCGGGAGTGCACTCACTCCAGGGGTCATCTGTTATCCTCTGCACAACAACCACTATTAACTCATTGTCACTGTGAAATCATTCACTTATTAATGCATTGAGTTGGCTGTTCTTCCTGCAGAAGAAAGCGGTTCCATAAACATAAGGATGTATTTCCAAACCTCAGCATTCAACACTTGATTCCCTGCCTGTCCCAGATTCTTCATTTTTAAAATCTCTTCTTGTGATTTAGACTTTTTTGAAGAAAGTTCATTCAATAGTTTGCTTTTGGTCTTGAATAGCCTGGATTAACAGAAAGATCAAATTAGTGTCCCCCAAGCTACTTGTCAAAGTGGAAGAGGAAAATTAAAAGCATTCCCATTCTATGCCAATGACTGGGTAGAACTGCCTTCATTTTAATGTCAGAGATTTACTCCTCACCTCCCTTCCCATAATATTATTTACTCATTATATGTATTTTTACAAATTGGGAGTCTTGATCATGTGAGAACTCATGCACAAGTTGCACACTGCATCTTGGTAGGACTCATTTGGAGATACCAGCCTGCAGAAATCAGAGCCATAGCTGTATTTCTGAATGCTGCCAGAGTATAAAGACTACAAAACCAAAAAGACACAGTGTCAACAAAACCTTAAGGTAGAGCAGCTTCCTGGCTGTTGACTGAACTGTGTATCTCTAAACAACTATAAATGATGCAATCATGGCATTTCCATTACTTTACAGCAGCACTTAAAACTGGAAGGACACTGGCAAAATCAGAATTAACATAAACCATGTTCCAAAGCACCCCTTTAAAAAACAAAAACAAAGCCAAATAAACAATCTGAGACAAAATAATAATCTGAGCTGACTTTGCAGTATTTGACTTGCTTTCAAAACCATTTTTGTTTTTAGAAAATACTGTGGGTTCTGTACTCTCTGTGGTGTTTCCAGCGGACACAGCTCTTCCTGTGGTATTAGACCTGGCACTGCCACAAGAACTTTGCCCCTGATTGTCTCAATGAAAACACCACAAAAAGGAACACTTTCCACAACTGGCTGAAAAAATCTAAAATATACATGTGTACAGGGACATGTTTATATAATCAGGAAGGGGGAAAAGAAGAGAAAAATCTGGAAAACAGATGAAAATGCAATGAACTGTTGTACTAAAAACAAGTAAAAAAGACAACAAGGATTTGGGGAAGGATTTTTGTTTGTTTGTTTGTTTTTGAGAGATTCCAGTCAGGCTCAAAAGCTTTGCTCATTTTTAGCTGGTGGATTTGAGCCAGAGCCTTTCCTTGGCTCTGACTCAACTCTACTCTATAGCTTTGATTCACTGAAACCCTTGGCCGTAGCTGGGGGAAGGGAGACAAGTTGGTGCTTCTCCTGCAAGGGGTAGGCAGGAATTGGAGGCACCAACTCACCTCCATCCCTTCCCTCCAGTGTGGCGTGGGGTCCCTTGTTCCTGGAACCCACTCAACTATCCCTTTTCCCAGACAGAGTTACCGGATCATCTGGCCTCACCAGGTCTTTTCTGATGTGTGAAAGCAGAGTCAAAGGGAATGAACCCAAATAAATATTATTACACAGGCTTCAAACAGGTTCCCATAATGTCACACTGCTCTGGGTGGTGCTGAGGAAGCTCTGCAGCCATGGGACAGATAACTTCCCCACATTGGCAGGGAGTGGGGTACTCACACACATTTCCAGCCTAGAGCACAGCCAGATCTAAACTGACGGTCTAAAGTCTGTAGCTTTCATTCAACTTACTAGTTATCCAAGTCACACATTTCCCTCTTTGAGCTCAAAAAACAAGTTAAAGAGAAAGAAAATTGTAAAGGGAAGCAGGTCAGGCTTAGGCAGACACCTACACTCAGGAGCACGTGGCAGGGAGGCAAGGAGAGACACACAGTTAATTGCAAATTGCTGCCATTGCCATATTAGTCATGCAACATAAATGCTGTCAAGTAACAAGCTTTATGGGAACAGACTCTGATTTCTCTAACAATGCCAGAAAGTGGCATTGTGGCTGAAGGCTGTAAATTAAGCATTGTCAGAGTTGACAGAAATGTGCCAAGATCTGTTGGCTATACCTAGCAGGGGAAATGGGCTGTATTTAAAACCAGGCTAATTCTGCAACTATGGCTGACTGCTCTTGGGATACCATAGAGGGAAGAGAGCAGAAGGTACAGAGATACAGCTCGGTGGTCAAGGAGCACTGGAGAACTCTTCCTCCAGGTCAGATTAACCAAAATCTAACACTGCTTGGCCAAATATTTTCCTCATTTTTGGTGCAAACAGAATCCACAGTCTTTAACCACATTTTCCTCTGCAATGATACTCTTCATTAAGCAAACCTCTTTCCTTCCCTTATACCCCAGTGCTGCACAAAAAGGGTAAAGGTACAGCTGTGGGCATTAAACATGCATTGATTCCTTCAACAGAAATAACTTAGAGAGTTTTTTTCAGATTCATTTCTGACTGCATAAACAGTTGAGCTAACTCCATTCTGCTGTGCTCTGCAGTAACGAGTATCATGACTCCAAAATGCCAATTTACAGCTTCTCAGTCAGGAAGTCTTGAAGAAGGTGGGAGTCAGATATTTTGCTTTCTGGCATTTATCCTCATCCAAAATGAATCTATTCTTAACACAGAGCCATGTGGCAATGGCAAAGAAGTACAAACCCTTTCACCCCAAGTGGGAGATTTCATCAGTCAGTATGCCTGAACCTACAATAAACTCATTTTTGCACTGCTGTAGAGTTTTTGGTGTGGGGCCTTTCCCAGACCCCCCAGCCAGGCTCCTTTCTCTAGTTTTAAGCCAGCTGTACACAGCTATCCCACTCCAGCAGATGAAAAAGTTCCAGAAGTGTCTGTGTGAAACACCAGCCAGCAAAAATAGAATCTAACAAGCAAAAAATGCAACACTGAGATTAGAGAGTTGCAAAATGGCGAGACCATCACTCCAGAGGGGTAGCTAAGCAACAACTGCTTTGTTTTGTTTTGAAATCTATATGAGGAATAAAAATACCACCAAGCACAGAGTCAGCCCAGAAAAAATATTCTCTCCTCTGAAGAAGAGCTGGGGCAGTGTCAACCAGTCCAGCTGCCTGCAGTGCAGGAAAAAAGTGTCATCTGTTTAAACCTGCTATCTTCAGAGCTCCTATTGGCAACCCTGCAACTGACTGTTCAATGTGTCAGATAATGATGGGATGGCTTTATTGAAGTTTTTATAGATGATTTTATTTGAAAACAATGCATTTAAGGTGTGCTATTCTTCAAAAACCTGACAGAAAGTCTTAATGCCTTAAAGCATTTGCTAACAGAAACAGAGCCTCCCTTAGAAGTGACATGAGCTTATATGCACTGAGTGGGTTAATTAACCTAATGAGCCCTACATTAAAACCTGATTAAACCAGGAACTTTCAAATACTCATCAAAGGGAATACTGTCCTTTCCAAAGCCAAATACACTCTTAAATTCATTACAAGCCTAAATAAATCAGTCCCCAGGTAAATTCTGCAGGATGAACTCTAAAACTCAGCCTGAGACAAGATGAGGTACTTACCATATCATACAACTAAGAAATGGAAAATGCTGTATAATTGTTCAAGACAGCACTGAAAACTTTTACCATTTCAAAGGACAGACTCTTCCTCACCAGTTAGCAAGTCCAAGATAAGATACTGGGCACCATCAGAGCTCCTCGCTCCTTAAGCTTTGAGAATCGCCACCTGACCAGCCAAGAGCCACAGCACATCTGCTGCCACAGAGCAGCAAGTTCCCTTACAGAAGAGAAAAACACTGAGTAAAAGATAACAAAAGAAGAAGAAAGTGGGTTTAGCCTACTAAACTGAAGTTCCTGTATCTCAGATGACCAACACAGTTGATATCAAGGTAGCTTCCTAGTTAAATCCTCACAAGGCTGAATTTTTCAGTGACAATCTTTATAGGTGTTTAAGCACATACAGACAGAAAGGCAACTCATCATTTCTAAAGCATCCAAGAGAATTGTTCCTGCACAAAATGAGTATTGCTGAAAATCCCAGTTGGTGTTCACATGCATTTCAGGAACCTGTCAAAACCTGTCCTTTGATCCCTCAAAGAATAATCAGAGAATGGTTTGGGTTGGAAGGGACCTTAAAGACCATGCAGTTCCAAAGTTTGCTTTCAAGCATTTACTAAAATCCTTTTCACCACTGGACCATTTTGAATACTGTGGTGTGATAGAAGGATATCTGAAAACTGAATGAGCTTGTCTCACTTTCTTGACCTTTCACGTGGGTATAACCGTATCAGTCCCACTCCAAGAAAAGAACCTGTCCCAACATTTAGAGATAGTATTCTCCCTTTGTCATAGGAGCACAAAAATATCATGACATATTCTTTTAACATTTATAAACACATTTTGTCAAAATCACAGAGTTGCCCAATTCCTGCTAACTCCTGTGGTGTCCATGGTTCCTCACGCACCAGGACAGATGGAGGTTGAGAACTCTCCAGTGAATGAGCTCTAGGGGCTGGGAGGCAAATGCCTCTGAGGAGGAAACTTCTGATCAGTCAGCTTCTGAAGAGAGCTCCTGGGGAGGCTACACACCCCTCTCTACACTCAAGCTCAGTCTGGGTAAAGCAGGAATGTGGTTTGGGTGAAGTAGGAGAGAAACCTCTCCTATTTCTAAGGCCCAGGTCTGTTTCTTACTGAGGTCAGACAGTGATCAGCCTGATTTTGAAGAGATTTGGACCGCATCGTAAGTAATTTATATCCCAAGTATTTCTAAGTACTTCAGCCTGTCTTTAAGGAAGCAGAATCTATCTTTGTGCACCCTAAGAGGTCTTGCTAAAATTATTTTCCACTGAAGACAAACTTTGTGCCTCCATGAAGAGGAGAAAGCAGAGCATCAAGTCACTGCTGTTGCTAATGCCGGTTAAACTGAAAACAGTGGAAGAATAAAATTACAGTTTCCATGTGATGAGTCCAAGCAAGCCATTGGGGCTATGCCCTTCTCGTTCCAACAGATGGAGACAGAGACCTTTGGGTTTAAGCATTATGCCTAAATATCAAAATTACAAATTTAGATATTACCCTACTTTATCCATGCACATTCCCAAAAGCTTTGGATTCTCATGTAACTTTCTACCAGAGGAACAACAATAATAAGTGGGGAAAATGAGTTTGCAGAAATGTGAACAGAAATAAAATGGAGGCATAAACTAAAAAGAAAAAAAATTATCTTTTTTTTCCCCTTCTATACTACATTACACCCAACCATCACCCAAAAAGCAGTGTCAGGATGAAAAGCAATAGGTTTGCCTTAAGTAAAAATACTCTCTTGAGTTCTGGGAAACAGTTTCATAGTTAGAGGAAAAACACACAGGTCAAACATTTTCCCTGTTTATTGTATTTTAAGGATTTGGATGCTCTTTGTGCTTCATAGCTGTTGTTTAAGCAACTGAAGCCAGTGAGGGCTCTGAGATGCTCAGTGCTTCAGAAGAGCATGTCACATCCCGGAATATGCTGGGTTCCCAAAAATAACCTTGGGAAGTTGTGTCTTTTCAGCCAACCATGGAAATGCTGCAGTAGGTCTTGTTGACACTGCCTTCTCATGGACTCCAAGGAGACCTCTTTCTCAGCAATGCAGAATTCAGAAGAAACTGTTTGTTTGGGCCATGTAATGTTACTGAACTCAAGATACCTTTCAAAATACATTTATCTGATGTATTTTTTTTAAATAGCTCCCTCTCCTTTTTCTGGGAATACCTAGCAAATGCATTGTCACTTGAACCATGACACCTCCCCATGCCACCTCCATTCTAAAGTCATCTCTGTAAGCATTTTCTGAGGAGCTGCAGTTGGCTGTTATTGCAACCCGCACTTTCCCCCCCCTAATAAGCTCTATTGCTTCCAGCTTGTGACATTCACTCTTGCAGTCTGTACTCTTTCCTCCCTCCAAGCTCAAGTGTTTCACCTTCAGGAAATGTCCTAGCTCCTCTGGCCAACAGGATAAGGAAAACAAGTTGGTTTCTGTACTTGGTTTTACTGAAACAATTGACAACGTGACAAGTTTCTAGGTTGACCACATGCATCTCAATCTAGTACTGTACATGCCACATACTTCTGACCAATAAAATCCATACCATAAAGAAGCAAACAATAAAGACCATTCTCCTTCAGTACATATATCACTCTACTTTCTGAACATTTCCTGGATTTCATCTGAAAATGGCAGTGTTACTTAGGCACAAAAAACTTGTTTTGATTATTTAAGGCAGGAGGGCCACGCTTAAAAAGAGTTTGCCTTGAAGCTAAAAGCAAAATTTACAGTTTTTTACTATGTCAGTCTTACAAACAACTTGCAAAACTGGACAATAAATTTAGTCTCTACATATGTCCTGTCTTCCTCCTCTCCAGTAGCTCCCAGCTCTGCACTTTCCTTCCTGCTAAAACTCTTTGGTTACTGTTTCACCATCTTGACTATTCCAGCTTTTCTTTGTCCAGCTTCCCTATCTCTGAACTCCACTCCACCCTAAAGTGAGCAGCTAAAATCTCCTCTGAATTTCTCCAGTAGTTTCCTGTTACTACTGCAAACTAAAAAAGCCTCTTCCTCACTTACAGTACTCTCAGTACTGTACATGTTTGTCACACACATCTTTGCTCCTCTCTAGCTCCTCCCATACCATTGTCCCTACTATTATTTTCTCAGCTTTCTACCTCTCCTTCACATCCAAGCTTCTTGCTTCTCTTCAGCCAGTTAACGCAAGACCTCTTTTTTTGCTTTTTGCTCTTTACTCATTAACCACCGATACTCAAATTGTCCACTAAAGTATTTCTTCATGGCTTGATTTTGCCTCTCCCTACATTAACTTCTAACCTCTTCAATCCAAGAATCTCATCCTGCTGCTTCCTTCCTGAGCATAATTTCAGCATATCTCCACAGGAAAGAAAAGGTTGGAACAAAAAATCACAATGCTGAACAAGATTCTTGAAGTTACATGTATTGAATCCAATGGGGAGTTCAAGTTTTACATTAGAACACAGAAGTGGCTCAAAATTAAGACAGAAGCTACTCTGTAAAGGCAATCACTAATGCAGTTAGACAGTTTCAGGAAGAAATGGTCTGTGTGGAAGATTTTATTTAACTGTAAGCAAATCACAGATGCACATCTCATATATTTATTAGTCAGCATGACTGTGCTTATGTTGTTTTGTTCAGGTGGAAATGCTTCTAGATGAACTCACAAGGCAGCTCCACTTCCTGAAAAAATCAGTGTTGCCACCCATGAAAGCTGACCACATTACTGGGAAAAGAAAGAATATACTTTAATAGCTTCAGTGTAAAATAGTTCCTTATTTTCAATTTCTAACACTAATGTGTTTTTTTTCATTCAGCAAGTGTTAACCAATTTGATGTTCCTTTTTATACAGTGACCACAGAAAGCCAAAACAACAGAAAATGGCCTGAGCAAGACTCATCACTGTCACTAAGAATGATACTTGTTCTGGAAGCTCACTCTAATGTGTTTCTTCAGCAACCAGACTGAGATCTTCCTCGCAAGTCTTCCCTGTTTCTGAAGGCGCAGATGAAAACTGAAGCTGCAAAAGTTAATAAAAGGCAAGCTCTGCACTTCACTAGGGACAGTTTCAGCTGGTCTAAATCTGCATTTGTTCTAGCACAGTTGATGGAGTGATGACCAAGTTCACCAAGGATTTGCTTTCAAAGATGTATATGGCCTTTTCTTTGTGCTTTATTTCATCCCAGAAGTGTTGATTTGGACAAAACACCCAAAGCATAGTTGTCCCCTTTTTAAAATAACATAAACTGCTGAATAGACAGGTCAAACAGGAAAACAATCAAAGCTGAGCCTAAAATCACATGACCAACTCCCTGCCAAACAGAACCAACAAAGATGATGCATAGCAATGTACAACGTGGAAGGTAGTTAGCATGTCACAGCTGTCTGAACAACGAGCTGCAACACATGAATAGGATGTAATCTGACATCTTCTAACACTCCTCTAGAATAATGAATCATAATTGGTTCCATGCAATCATTCACATAGAGAGACTGCAGCAATATTAAGCTTTCACAAACTCTTTGATAACATCCAAAAAGCAACTCAGGCAGCATTTTGAGTAAGGCTACAAAGTGTAGAATCACTAAGTAGTACCAAGGTGTCACATACACACAATAAAGAGTTTGAAAATACACTCCCAGATAACTTGCTAAAAGGTAACAATGAGCAAAATCAGCACTTTGTATTTTACTCAAGTGAAAGACAAATAGATATTTAATTGTACATGTTGTGAACAGAGATGTCCAAATCTGCCTTTCTTTCTAGTCATAAAATACCACGCTGTTCCTGCACAGGACAGAATAGATGCAAACAGCCTTCTACCTCTCCTTCACATCCAAGCACTGAAAAATTAAAGAGGGACCTCCACCCCTCTGCTGCCCACTCAACAGACTGTCAGCCCCTGGCTGCTGGACCAACTTCAGAACTACAGCAAATACAGACACAATCAGTCACCCGTGCTGAAACACACCCCATCTCCCACACAGACTGTTACATGGACACCCTGTAACATCACAGGCTCAAGGGCACCACATGTAGCAAAGGGCAGCACCAGACCATCCTGGTCAGGCTGCACCTTCAGCTTCCAAACTGCTTTACTGCCATACAAATGTGTCCCACAGACACACAGGGGTCCAGCCCAGCCCCTTGTATCTGCGTGTAACACACAGCCCATGACAATAACTAAGCAAGCATGAAGTGGAGCATGTTTGATTTTTGAAGAAAAGTGAGCATAAAAAAGTAAGAAAAAGAGTGCATGAGGAGCTGAGGAAGTCAGGGTTCAAGTTCTCGGTCTACCACAGAGTTTTTGTGTGACCCCAGTGGAGTTGTTTATTCCCTGCATGCCTGAGCAATAGCTCCTTGGGTGGTGCAGGGGAGAAATACATTAAAAACCATGAGGTATCTGCATAGAGGAATACTCAAGAGCTCTAGGACTGGCATATTTCTCCATACAGAAAACATTTGGAGACTATGTTGCAGAAAGCATTATGTTACAAAATAATAACTGCATTAATATTGACAGCAAATGTTAAAGTAAGAATAAACAGAGGAAAGTATTAGGAGACACAAGAACGGTCATGAGTACCCACAGCTAATTACATGGTCCTAGAACTCAAGGGAAGGTCTTTTGTTACAAATGTAACTTTGTTATTTTGTGAAGGCTTGCCCTGCCCATAAAAGCGATGAGCAGAAACACGCCAGTGTTCTGTGTCCTGTCTGACCTGTGCCGACTGGAAGCGGCTGCAGAGTCACAGTGTAAATCACGGTCACGCTGCAGTCACAGCCAGCTTTGTGCAGACAGTCAAATGCTGCTGTAAAACTACAGAGCACGAGTTTAACTTGCTTCTTAATGGAAATACCAGCTGGCTTGTAAAACCTCTGCCCAGCAGCTAACAAGAAATCATCATTAATCAAAGACAATACAACTCTCACCCGAGAGCTCACAAGCATTTCTTGGGACATCTCAGCTAAAAAGGCAAGACAAACATATTTTACAAATACATACCAAGGGTTTTAAATTTCCACAGCTTTGCTTCTAAATGACCAAAATATTTGTTTGACAATTACTTTTTTAATGTGAGAGAGATTTTTAGTTTAAATATTGTAACTTGCCATAGCACAAACAAACCATAAATAACTTGTTTAAAAAGTAAATTCTAACTGGAAATGGGAACATTCATTCTTTGAAGTGCATTTCTTTTCACTCCTCCTCCTGGGTTGATAGGGTAGTTTTAAAATAAAAATCATAACAGAGAAAAATACTGTGTTACTACCTTTTGCACCTTACAAAACAGTTACAGAGGGGGTTTTTTGTGAAAATGTATACTGTGGTGTTAAAGGAAAGGTTATATTTCTGGTATCTTCATCTTTGCTCTTAAGCCAAAGGAACATGATGCTAAATTCTGTGCAAACATAGCGCAAACCACAGCCCTTTATGGGTGTTCTTGAACTGTTTCAAGAAGCCCTAGAGATATCACACATTATCCCATGATTCAAACCTTTAACCTTGAGGGAAAATATACAAAACAGCTTCAGATTTTTTTTTCTAACTCAATACAGCATTGTAAATACTGTAACAGCTATCTGAAAAACACAATGGAAGGACCTTTAAAGTAAGTACATCTCGTTGGCCATGTTTATAGTAAATGTCTCAGTAAAGACTGCTTTAAAACACAAAACATAACTACTCCAGCACTTTTGCTCTATGTGTTCGGATTTTGTCTGCTTTAAGAGAAATCTGGGCTTGCCTCCAGTTTGAAGAACACAGTACCACTCTTGTTTACTATAAAGGTGATTGATAATTTCTAAAACTAAATAAACTTGGATTTGATCATCCTGATATAAAGAATATTTTAAAGAAAATGCTTTTGTCTCAAGTACCTTCAATGATTCTAAGGGCTAACAGAGTGGTAAATCTCCTGTAGCACAATGGAAGTGGGGGTGTACACAACTGCACCCCTCTGGGCTCGTGCAGCTTGTACCGGATGGTATGGAATTACATTAGTAGCAAACATTGTGTAACACACAACCTTTTACTAGTGTTGGTTTGCATTTAGCAAAATATCGCATTCAGTAACAAAGTGTCCAGTGTGAAACTATACTGAAATACCTGCAAATGGAATATTAAAGTATTTCTAGCCATGGTGTCTCATCTTTTAATAAACAGGAGAGTTTTTAAAATTCAAAAAGGTCCAGTATTTCCCCTTGTATTATACTGCTTTCAATTCACTTCTATTGCTTAGCAAACATATATGATTCTTTATTACATTAGTAGCAATTAAATTTGCCGATTTTCATTCCATCATCATTCACTCAGGCCAGACACAGCAGAATAGCAAATTCCCTTTTCCTGCCTTTTTCTGCAAATTCCCTTTCAAAGGAAGTACAGAAGTTGTGGTAAAGACATAACCATCATGCATTTGAAAAAAATAAAAAAGAAAACACTGGCAGTCTGACATCATCACTGCCATCATACTTCTATAGGACTGTAAATTCTATTGGATAACTGACACAGAAAGACACCTTTGTAGAATATTTTTAAACATCTATTATTCTTGTAAATGTTGAAAATCAACCTAAAGTTTTAGGCTCTTTTTTGGCATGAGATACGGGAGCCAAAATATTGTAGCATGAGAGTAACTTTTAAGAAACTCCTACTTCTGCATCATTTTTTCACTACACCAAACAAACATCTGTGCTCCACATGAAGAGAAGCTGATGGTCTCAAAGAAAGGGGAAGGCATTTCTGCCAGTCCAAAGTCTATTACAGCCAGTGTGAAATCAGAAGGTTTTGAGGCCCCAGTGCCACAGACCACACACTCCAGCCACACTTGGGTCTGTCCAGGCTGGGACAGGAGTAAGTGCATTTCTTTTGTTGCAAGTCATAGAATCACAGAATCAACCGGGTTGGAAAAGACCTCCAAGATCATCAAGCCCAACCCTTGATCCAACACTGCCGTGGTTACCAGACCATGGCACTGATGCTGCATCCAGCCTCACCTTAGAAACCTCCAGGGACAGTGAATCCACCACCTCCCTGGGCAGCCCATTGCAATGTCTGATTACTCTCACTCTAAAAAAATTTTCCTAATATTCAACCTAAACCTCCTCTGGCCCAGCTTAAGGCCATGCCCTCTTGTTCTACTGCTGGTCACCTGGGAGAAGAGACCAACGCCCACCTGGCGACAAACTCCTGTCAGGCTTTCAAGTCTTCACCAGGTAGGAGACTGTGCTGTATGAGATACAGATCCTCACCAGCAAGGAAGGACATCTGACTACAGAATTTTTTCTCATGCAACACCAGACTCCAACACCAGTGACATTCCAGCAAAACAAGGAAATTGCCAACCCGTGTGTCAGTGTGCTGGTGCATTCTGGGGGGCACACATGTAACTCAGGAGCACAGATCTGGTACAACAACTATGGCTCAACAGGACTAGGGAAAAGCCTGCATGAATACATTACATTTTAGAGCAAGCCAGACGTTGCAAAGACACTACTGTATTTATTTCCTCCTAGGAGGATTAATAATTTACCATCTCCTTTAAAAAAGCAGCACTGGAGCTGCATCACTGCATTCTGAGCAAATTCTATGTATTCACACAGTTGTTTGTTTTCCTTTGTCTCAGTTCAGTCCTGCATTTCAGCCTCACTGGCCTTTCATAAATCCCTGAAGATAACTAGATGGAATGAAACCCAAGATTTTATTAAGCTACAAAAGAAAAATAAATTATTCTGAAGCGTATGTGAATATTTAGAATTTTTTCCAAACACGAGGATAAATGTGCAGCACTTGTGATGAGATACAGGAAAAAACAATTCCATTAAAGGGCCACTTATGCCCAGAAAGAACATTCAGAAACTGATGGGGAAAAAAAGGACAGCAAATAACATCAAGGCCTGAAATACTCCCTTCCCTGTGCACCAGGGACAGGACAGAGCTTTCCTGGGAAGCGCTCTCACCTTTTGCACAAATTGAAGATTTCTGTCACTCTCAGATCCAGGCTATCTCCTTCTGGGTTCTCAGCTAACACAATCCTGAGACACAAGTGGTAAGCAGATGCAGTGCTGGCTTCTCAGCTGCCAAAGAAGAAGCCTCTCTCCCTCTGCTGCTCCAGGCTGAGCGTGCGGAGGGCTTTGTGCTGTCATTGTTTGGTGGGCACTTGTGCAGGCTGCCCAAATATTCTTTACCCCAGTCCCACTGCTCCCTACAAAGACTCTGCATCAGGAGAAACACCTGCCCAGAGCTAAGGGTGCAGGTGCATGGGAGAGTGAAAGACAGAACAGACTTTTCATTTCAAGGAAGCAGAGGCAGGCAACAGGAGCTGGACAACGCTCCTGTCTGTCCCAGTACAGCCCAAGAAATTGGAATAAAATAAGGGGGGGAGGGAGTAGAGCTTAAAACATTTTATACTCCAGGAATGTTTTTTAAAAAGATGCTGCTAGAAGGATCCAATCATCACCTTAGTAGATGTCTGAACAACCTTCTCACACGAAGTAGCTGCCAAAAAGACAGTGAAGGTTCCTCTTGCACCTCACAAAGCTCTTTCTTCTGTTCACCCTGGGAGGCACTAATACAAACAACCCTTGTCATTAAAAGCCATGAGATTTAGTATGTGGCTTTACAGTCCTGATGTTTCCTCTCCAGTGCTTTACAAGGAAGCCTGACCTTAGTGAAGAAAATGGCAAAGCTCCCATTAGGCTTTAATGGGGACAGAACCAGCTCCTTTCAGCCTGGTGTGTGAAGGGGTCAGACAAAATGTGTGCCCCTCCGTGCTCCCCACTGAACTATGGGGAGAAGAGAGGGTGTTTGCAAGGCTGGGAACACTGCATAAACCTTCTCTAGTGCAGATAGTGATTAAAAGTATCAGCTGTGGAGGAGAGATTCTTCCAAACAAATTGTTTCCTGTTGTGAGATATTTATTTTTTTTTCTTAGCAAACATCAGAACTATCTCATTTGCCAATGCATGTACAAGTCTCCAGAGGGAAGCTTGAACTTATCCTTAAATTACTGAAAGTTTATTATTATTCTTTTCTCATGGAAAAAGTCACGGATGTCTTGTAATCCCTCATGTTCCCATCTCCTAAAGTTGAATGCATCTTGACCCAGAGAAAAGCTTGGGAGCCTATTAGAATAGGAGGTGAAAGACAATTCTGAAACAATTTACAAGATGTTCTTTCCTGCCAGACTTCAATGCTATGACTCATAATTGGGTGCTGAAAAGTCCCCCAAAAGTAGCAAGAAATCTTTATGTTCAGTTGATGAAGTTTCTAGAGCAATAATGAACATTTTCTGTATTTTGTACAGTGTTGCAAAACGCTTTGTGTCCACAGAATTAACTCACCCAGTTTTTAGTATGGGCTGCTCAGTCTGGGGTACAGACCCTCACAGCACACATTCATATTTTGCGATCAGAATATCTCTACATTTTTAGGGGATGGAAAGGGAAATGGTAGAGGCTGGAAGGCAAGCAGTGTGCCAAAAATCTTAAGCATATTTTAGTCCCTTCTGTAAAGTGTCTTACGTGTTTTCTTAGGGCCTTATTCAATGCCTGTTAAAACTAATGGGAATCCCTCCAGGCCTAAGCTTTGGCCTTTACACTAATGTATACATTTTTACCACTTACTGCAATTATTTTCTTGTAACATCTGCGGGTAAAATGGCGTGACACTCTCTGATACATAAGACCTATCTGCAATAGTTGTGCTATAAGAGTTTGTTTTCCTGATTTCAACATGATTGTGTTCAATACCTTAGTTAAGAAAGCAAACAAAATTCTTGTTTTCTGTCTCTTAAAAAGATTTCAGAGGGAACTTATAAAGCAATGAGTGATAGGATTATAGTTAATCACTAAAAGTGGTCATGCCAACCATATTCTGTGCCAGGATGGCAAATGATTTTGCTCACTTTACCATAAAACATCAGCTGTGCTGGTGTCCTAGAGCTATTGCATTGCTCTGGAATGTCAGGGCCGAGACATGCATTGCCCTGCAGAAAAGGTGCCTCCTGCCCACTTGCTTGTGAGATGGCTGGCAGCAGGTACCACAAGTCCAGATCCTTATAGAAAACAGGCAAAGACACCTGAGAATACAGGTTATTGTATTTCTGTATTAATACCGTGCTCTTGGGGCTGTCTACCAACCAGGGTACAAACCAGAAAGTCATGCTAGGAAAGATTACCTTATTCTGTACACTGGTTTTCAGAAAATGCATGACTTAATTGTTTTGGAAATGCATGGCAGACTCATGTAAGCTGGGTGGTTTGGATCTCAGCTGGTACAGCCTGTGGAAGGGCTGAACACTGGGCTATCACTGACTGGGTTCCAGTGCAGTTCTAGACTTGAAACAACAAACATTACTGCATTGGGCTTGGGTTTGCTGTGGTTAAAGAAGGCTCTTGTTTAGAGGTTCAGAATTAGCATCAGAGATTATGGGTACTATGTAGGTGAGATCTTATCTCAGTGATATTACATCTTGTGGAAAATATGCAAATATATCTAGTTACAAGTGCATACAAAAGCATTTCACAATTACAATAGATATTTAGACAGTTGATCTCTCATGCAACAAATGCAACTGATACAAGCTCTTAAAACTGCATGAAATGAGACCCTGCTTTTTTTGCCAAATTAGCTGGTAAACTAACACAACATGCTTTATCTTGTTCTTATTAGCCCACTTGTCTTTGCCCCTTTAATGTCAGACTTAAAAGAGGAAATGAGCACTTAACTGATACTGTCTCTTCAAAGGAAATATTTGCTTCAGTTACCTTGCGTTTTTAATGAGATTGTTTAGTCACAGCTTGGCATCAGTTCATAGCATGCACCATATCAAAGCTTTCAGGTTTTCAAAGCACAAAAACACATCCAGTACTTCAAGCCAGCAAAAGTGAAATTCTTCCTGGTTGGCATAAAATCATGGAGAAGATGTTGAACTCCCTTCCTTGGTCAGTGCAGAGACAGAATTAAGAGGAGAAAGTTACTCCTTTAACTGGAATCCCTGTGCCACCATTTGGGACCTGTTTACAGAAAATTCTCTGCAATTCAGATTCAGCTAAGGGAGGAAGCACCCAACCAACTGCAATTTGTCCACATTTAGGATGAGGGTAGAAGCTGCTGAAGTGGCCTCAGCACACCAATGAGCCTTAATTTACTATTATATCATGCTAGTGAAAACTTAGTAATAGTGTGCCCCTGTGGTTGGGTGGCCTCTTGGTAGAGGGGAGGATAAAAGACACTATATTTTTATTGGCTCTTTCTTTTCTTACAGGCTCCAAATCAAACATTTTACTTTGTATGGCTCAGACTCAGCACACAGTATATGCATCTTTGATAAGCAGGGCATCTATTATGCACAGAGACAAAAGCCTTGAGAACACTTACTGACTTAAACCAAAAGTATAGCTCCGACTATCATCTCAAACCCGCTCACAGTGCACACGTAAAGTGTGTGACCTGCAGCTGAAATGTGAAGTCTTGCACTCAAACTTTTATTTTTTTAGCAAAAAACCCCACTCATTAATATTTTAGATCAATACCCATGTTCAAAGCACATTTCCTCCAAGATTTGCCCTTCAGTAAACACCCAGAATGGTTTTAAAAAGCAAAAGGCAAAAATATATCTTTAAACCCCACTGAAAGCCCTCCTCATATTGCTGAGGGATTATTTTGCTTATGTCTTATCCAGGCATCCCATTTTGGAAATGGTGGGACCAGATTTTGCTTTTCAAGAAAAATAATCTCACCTAACTTCTGTATATAGTTTCTGTGGCAGACACACACACAGCTCCAAGAGTTACCCCCAGCCTCAGCTCCTCTGGAACAATACTTAGCAATGTTCTTCCTCTGCTGATTGAATGGGCTCATTCATCTGAATGGGCTGTGGAACAAGTAATATTTAAGAGGGAACTGCTAAAGGAGCTTTCAAAGACAAAATGAGTGTACAGGTAGAAAAGCAAACAAGACTCCCTTAGACACAGGGCTGCAGAAGGAAACTGGAGGCTCTCTGTGCCACACGAGTTTACAGCAGCCACTGCAGATCTGGGCTGCTCCTGAGAAGCTTCGTTTTATTGGGCGCCACAAGTGTTGGCAAGAAATGTATCCTGACTTCCTTTTTCTCTTAGGAAAGGGCAATATACCCAACAAGTGATGTGTCAGAAAGGGTGCAAAAATAACCAATAAATAAACTATATGCATACAAATACAGAGCTTGCCTAAAAGACTAGTTATGTCTAAAAATTCCATATAGTGAGCAAACTGCTAAAAGATGACAAAATTGCCAACAAAAATAAGAGCTTTCTCAGTAAAAAAACCACCACAGTTTCAGGGGACTAGAGTATAATAATTACAGCAAACAGATATTTTTTTAAATCAACGGGCAACCCTGGAAATTTAGTCCAATGAGTCCTTGCAGTTATGTCCAGATAAAAAAAACAAACCAACCAAACAAAACAACAACAACAAGTTCTGGATACTGCAGTTTTTACTTCCAAACTGACAAGAACACAAACAAAAAAGAAGAATAGAAAGAAACCACGGGCTAACTGAAGGTACCACCACAGATAAAAAGTGAAAGAGTAAAAAAAAGACGATTAAATGCACAAATCTCATTATGTAAACAAAAATGTGTCAAACATAATTTTGTGCTGGTATTTGTTTTCAATATTTCATTTACCAGTGGCACCATCAACACCAGCCTGGCTCTAAGGGAAGGTGCAATTTGCCTACACCAGCCTATAGAGCAGTTCCTCTCCCTTCCTCTGCCCACAAACGACCAGGCCATGGGAAGATGGATGCAGTGGCCTGCAGGTATGGCACAGTATTCCCATGTAGTCCAATACAATTTCAGTAGCTTCTCACACCTGCATTGACTCCTAGCTCCTAAATCTCCTCCTATTTGTTTAATGGCATGTGATAGAAAAACTGGGAAAAGAGCAGTCAGAGACATTTGCATTAAATAAGATATAACTTGACCTGCAGGTGGATTAGACTCTGCCATGTGGTTGCGCCTTAATCAGTGGGAACTGGATTTCAGACTCCTCCCTGTGGTATTACCTTTCCCATTTTTTTAAAGGCTGAATGGAATGAAGTCTTATACTAAAATGCAAATGCAAACAGCTTTGGGGCTTATTTTAGCATACATTTTTATCACTGCATGAAGTTAAAAGTAACAATATGTAGTAGGTGTGGCAGTGTGCTCCCCACTGCTCCCCACTGGCAATAACCACCGGAGGGGGTCCTGAAGGCTGCATCCAGTTCAGTTAGACTTTTGGGAGATGGATAGCAACTCAGTAACCATAGGCTGTCTGGAGCAGCAACCCAGATGTCTTGCTAGTATGTGAATATGACTGTAAGTCAATCACCCCAGTCAATAAATAGAGAGCCCGTCAGGCTCTCTTGCACAGCAGCAGCTGCACTCCAGGCTGTCCCCTTGAGGAGGGACCTCTCTCAAGGTTACCCCTGGAGGCTGAGAGATTCCTTGCTGCAGCAGATCCCCTGTAAGTGACTAACAGCTTGCTAAGCTTCACTAAGATTATATCTTAGATGCGTTGTGCACATATAATCCTTGAGACATAAACTGTTAACCAAGTCTGAGCCCAAGGCTGGATCCAGCTGCACTTGGGACTCCTCTGCATAGGAGGAATAATGGTTCCGCATAAGAAACCATTCAGAGAGGATCCTCTCTGACTCTCATGACTCAATGGGAGAGTCTCCCTGACACATCTGACTTATCCTGTTCTCTATGCAGTAAACAGTCGAGTGAACCTTGCCATCAAATGTTGTTAAACCACTGTCATATTTACCATTGAACTTCACTGACTCACGAAATCAATAGAAGATATTGTTGCTTCTCTCTTGTGTGTGAAGTGCTTCACTCCATCTGTGACAGCAGACAATCCCAAAGGTCTCAGAGAAAAATTAAATGCAAGCACAATAAGGTACAGAAAACATTTTGCACTGATTTAAAAATCTAGCTCGGATTTCTAATCACTTTAGAGGTAATGGCAGCATTGTTACTTTCCAAAGCCAGCTCTTAGAAACACTCGCTTGTGTGTAGCCTCAGGAGGATCTCAGCCTTATGTGCTGTAAGGAACCTGAAACAACTCCTTCAGGCAAACAGAAGTATTTTGTTTCCAGGCTGATGCCAAAGAAATTCCAGAATATATGTCCATAGAAAAAGAGTTCAGATCTCTTGGGGCAGCCGACCAATACAACTGCTGCTTGCTTACTATTATTCATTACTTGTACTGCTATAGAGCCCAAGGACTCCAATCATATGCCAGAGCTCATTCTGCTCCATGATGCTGTACAAAGACATAAGCACCAGTCCTTAGCCTGAGGAGCTCACAATCTGATGGTTAGCCAGTAAAATCACTCAGCCAGAGACACTGCTGTATAATCTTCCTTGACCATAAACTCACCTTTTATCTCACTCTAACAGTGTAACAACTAAATATAAAAACCAAATGTAACAACTAAAATAAGGGATTTCCGGATTGCGATTTGGGAAAAGAGAAAATTATAGCCTTGCCAATCACCCATAAACACAAATGTATTTATACCTGTAAGTACAAAAGAAGTACCACCTCAAAAAGCACTTCTTGGACTAGTCCTTGCAAAATCCTGTTCTCTGTCCTTGGACTGCTCCCTGTTTTGAAATGCAGATAAATTAGCAGCAATCAGCAGGAGACAGTAGGCATTACTCAGGCCTCTAATTCTTGGTGACATTCTTAATGATACATTAGATGGCTATAATTCTTCTTAAGGCTCTGTTCACATTAAATCATTCAGTGACCACATTTTTGCAATGCTACTGCATTTCTAGTAACAGACTCGTGAGTGCACTAAATACACTTCAATCCACCCACCTGTTAGACCTGCACTCTAATAAGTACATTTATTTGAACTTTTTTGAAAATACTTTTCTCACCAGATAACTCACAACTTCAGCTTGAAAAAATTGTTTTCATCCCTCGACAACAGAACCCTTTTTATCTCTACACTGAAAAGTTTATTCTACTGGTTTTCCATGCAAGCAGATTTACAACTAAAAAAAAAATTAAAAAGCAGCCACATTTCCTAATGTTTTGATCTGTTTTGGAATCAATCTCCACAGCTGCCACTCCGTAAAGAAGAAAAAAAGGCTACCCATGGCAAATGTTCAGAAAAAGTGTGTGTGCTCTGCAGTATTCAAAGAAGACAGAGATTGAGGTCCTCTCTCAACCACAGCTGAGACAGAAATGTTCAGATGTTTTTTCTTTCAGTAACTTCCAAATCCATGGTTTGTTATTTCTCATGTACTGCATATTCAATACATTCCCTTTTTCTCCCTCCTCTCTATCCACTTTCTTTAGCATGTCTGTTCATTTTCTGGTCTTCCCTTTCTCCAGCCTCACTTTCCAGTCTTCATTTTCCTTTCCCACAGATTCCTTCTCATACTTCAAAATACTCTGCCTATTTGGGTTTCTTTTCTTTTTATAACGGGAATTCTTTCGTGACTGTCCCTGCCCACACTGTCAACTTTACCTGGTCAGCCTGGCACAGGAGCCCTGGGAGATCCAAACTTCTTCCAAAGGGAAGAGATGACATGTTTTAGGGACTGATCTGCTGGCCAAACTTGAGTGTGTCACTCCAGACATGAGCTGACAATGCCTGAATTGGCTTCCCGTTTCCACAGCAGGCCAGTTTCCTTTGCACTGGTAAGCCTCCTGCAAAGCTGCAATCTGCATCTTGTAGGGTTGCATAGACTGAAAAACCTCAAATATTTTCTGTGGGATACAGCTCTAACTAAGGGCTCTATTCACCAGAAATGTGATGCCATGGACTTCCACAACCTAGCATGTAGGCAGACTGCACTTGATAAATCTCTGTTTATCATAGCTGCAGAAGTCAGCTTCGCTTTTCCAACCTCTTTCTCCCTTAAGATTAGGAAGGTAAAGGTCACATTTTAAAAAGACAGGCCTTTAAAACTATTTTTTTAAGTGCTAGCAACTAAACTCCATTGAAAATATCCCATCCATTTCCATTAAATTAGGCTGCACTAAATCAACATATTCTTTAAAGAGCTGGTATGTTATTGACAATGGCTTAAGAACTATTTAGTTACATAGATACATTGAGAGTAAAAGAAAACCTCTGCTACTGAAAAAGGAAGCCCCAAAATACAGAACTGCAAATTCCAACATGGGTATGCATTCAGATCATATTCCAACCAAAATTCTTATACTAATTAGAGACTGATTTTTACAAGGCTTCAAATACTCTGTGCCTCAGGGCTGGATTACCAGTTTTATTCCTCTTACTCTTCAGTCAAAGATTAATTTTCTGCTCAAATCAATTAAAAGAATCTGTTGCACTCCAGCCGACTCTGCACCTTTCCAATACACAGTCATACTCCCTTTTAATGAGACCCAAAAGTCCTCACCAACACCCTTTTTCACCTCAGCAGAGCCAGCAGAGGGTAGAGGCAAAGCCATCCTAAGCCTTGAGGGATGGATGTTCCCCACTTTGTACCCAAGAAGAGGATCTGGCTCACTTTCACCATTCATGCTGCCCCTTTTACTAACACAAAGCGTATTTCTTCTTAGCATGTAAAATATACTCACAGATTTCCTTATTCTCTACTTACTCCAAAATCTTAAAGGGTAAAAATGCTACCATTAGGCAAGAGGTGAATTTTTAGTTTCTTAAGAGCGTATTTGCGCAGTTAAAATGCCATCCTGATCTGCTACCACTCTTTGTTCCACTGGATCTCTCCAGACCTTCCAGGCAAGGACTATATGGCCAGTAACCCTATTCTCCTGACTATGCCTTGGGCTGTGGCAAAGAGCCGCTGAGAAGAAAGACATTTTACATATTCATGATTAAAAGATAACCAATAACCAGGATCCAGATGTTGGTCTCTGCTGGCCAGCACACAGTGCAATTATTATTCCATTTATAGAAGGAGATGTTGTCCTGCCTTTTCCAGCCAGCCAAAAGGTCTTCCATAAAATGCTCAAATACTCTGAAGAGAGGCATTCAAAACAAGGAACGAAAAGGGAACGAATCGTATTTGCTCCACAATTATTGCATTATAAAATTTTAACATGGCCTCAACCCTACAGCACTATCCATTCCCACAAACTCCACGGTTCACTCTGTCAGGGTGAGCTGGGATTTCCCTCTGCGACTCGGCACCAGCTCCCACCCGGGTGCCTGCGGACAGAACTGCAGCACCCAAGTGAAAAGCAAAGCAAAATGTGGGCTAGAAGAGAGGTGAGATCAGCCCCTTCACACCCACAGCCCAGGGCAGCTTCTAATGAGGTCAGTGGGAACAGGCACAAACTGTTTAAGCCAAATGAAGTCCAATAGTGTTATTAAAGCTCTTCTCTCTCTGAGCTTGATCTTGGAAAGACTTCTGAATTTGTTTAAAGAACTGAATAGGATTCTAATTCCCTGCGTTCTTGACAAAGAGCAACCCAGCCAGAGCATAGGCTCTCTTTTGGGGTTTTTTGGTCGGTGAGACTCTGGGTTGGAGGAAAGGGATGGAATAAAAATAAATAAGGCTGAAAGACAGAAGGTTTTCAAAATAGTGAATGTATAAAAATCATAGTTATCAGACTGAAGAATAGCCCACAGCTTCGACAAATGCATTAAGGAAATTTTAACTGTTTTATACCTGGCATCTGACTATCATATTTTAATGACTTTTCCTAACAAATCATCAGCTTAGTAAGTCCAGTCACAATTTATATCAGTAAGCAATATGTTTTGGCTAAAAGCATCCACAATTACATAAAGGAAAAACATGTTAAAGAGGTTAGAAATACTTAGAAAAGTTCTGACCATCACTGCAAATTAAAGCCTGTGAAATGTTTAACTCTACACTGAGTAATCAAGATTCTGCACTTCAATACCCTATTAATTTTTTTTTTCAGCTGTGGACAGGAAAATGTATAAACTATATAAATGTATAAACTAATAAATGAATCCATTATATAGAGCCACTTCCTTTGGCTATTTCTAAACAACGGAAAAACAGATCCTACTGAAGTTTAAAAATAACTTTCTGTCTACCAACATTTCAGTTTACTTTAAATATATGCTTCTTGCAGCCATAGAAGCACTATGTATGTAGTGGGCACTTGCTTACTAACTGTCACAAAAAATAATAAAGTTGAAGTTCTGTGTTTCCTATTAACATCACATTTTTATAATTATACTGTGTATGCCACTCTCAAGCATTAGTGGAACTTGACACAAATGTGACTTCTTCCAATTCTTTTGCATTTTCTCCCTTTTTGTTCAACAGTTTTTTATTTCCCAAAATGTACAATATGCAGTAATTTCTGCTTGATTAAATAATCTGATTTTAATTTTATCCTCCTATTATAAACACTGCTTGTTCCCATATAACATAAACACCATTTATATAACAGAAAAATATTTAGTCAGATCATTCAAACAAAACCCCAAAATTAATAAAGAGAGCTACCCATCAAGAACTCGTTCCTCCTGAAAGTATTTACTTCCTCTTCCACAAAGCCTCAAATCAGATGGGATTCTAAGGACAGCACAGATCCACCAAACTCTAGATAATTATCAAGTTCCTGCTCCCACGCTATTACAAATTTTAACAGAGAACATTTCCAAGAGTTTTGCATGGCCCAAATACGTATTTTTTATGATACCACTCTTAGAAACAATGGCATAATTTTGGCTGACGATTTTGCACACAACCAAAAACAAACACACATTACCCCTGAGGCAGACCCCAGACAAATTAAAACTCAGTGCTTGAAGTCTGATGAAATAACAATAAAACAAAAACAAAAAAATGCCAGCGCTTACTAGTGTACTGTGTCAGGAAACATTTCCAGCAAGTGACTCTACAAACCTCACCACAAAATAAATTCCTACCAAATTACGTTTGCTTTGGCCTCTCCTAATTTAATGCCATTTCAGTCGAACCTTGCTGGTTTCAGCTTTGTCAGCTCTATCAGGGCTTTCACACACAGGGCCGGAAACTAGGTTGACTTGGATGAGCTGCACAGGAGCAATACAGGGAAAACACTGGCTGCCGACCCATCATCACTTCCATTGTCTCACTGTGCTTCCCACATGTATATTGCATGAGCAAAACTCTCTCGGTTCAGAAAAAAACCCTCGGCCAAGCAGTATGTAGCATAGAGAAAAACTGCATGAAGAAAAGCAAAGATTCCACCCTTCTATTGTTTTAATTTTAAAAGAATAAAAGGAATAAAGGAACACAAAAGGACAAAAATCATTACCCACACCACAGTTCTCTAACGGAGCAGAAGCTTCTGGCACTGCAAAAATATCTCAGAAATTATAGTTTAAGAAATAAAGCTCACTCATTAACTCATTTCCTAAGGGCAGTATTTTTTGCATATCTCCCTTTTTCCCAACATAACATTATGTAACAACTTTATTACTGGTTTTATTTAGACTTAAAAAGCAAAGCTCTGGACAGCAATGCAGTCACCATTAGCTTCTTTAATGGCAAACTGTTTCAAGAATTGTAATTGCATTTCGTCCAATTTCCAAATTCACTGCTTTGTTATTGTTTGTATTTGAAGAATTAAAATTTTACAAATTCTTTTCCACAATATTCATGTGGGAATGATTATGCAATATCCTTTATCTTTAAAATCTGGATTTTTTTTAATTTTTTTTTTTTTAAGTCCTAAAGCCCATTCAGATATCCAAACCTTAATGGTATATTACTGAATAGCTCTAAGGTCTCTACAGTGAACAGAATGGTTTAAAACATCAGATGGAAAAATTCAGAAATTTAAAAATAGATGCTGTAAATAGCACTTCTATTAAAAAAGTTATAGTTCATTTGTCTATATGAGACTTCTAAGGTAGTTAAAGAATATCACAAACTACTATAAATCTCAGAGTTTTGTACATTAGGATTTTATATTGCAATTCTCAAAAATGCCGTGTTAAAAAGAGAGGAATAAATAGCCTGTGATTTTGTTACAAAGCACCAGCAAGTCTTACATTATATACACAACTGGATAGCTGCAATGTTTACAGAAAGCCAGTCATTTAAACGTCCACTGAAAGTTCTTAAATCTTTGTTGCTGACAGTTCAGAAGACAAAGAGAAATAGGCTTTTGCCAGAATCTGCTGTTTTAAGAAAGCAAGACATTCCATTTTTGCTAAACCACTGCCTGAGTTTGTGTAGACATATTTACAATTACCAACAGAAAACATGTAACAAAAGGTGGGGATGATTATAGAAACAGCCAGAAAATTAACTCAGAAACGGTCTTCTCAGCCAGGTAGCATTAGTTTCTGTTTCTGATTTCACACTCCCTAAAGAAACATTTATTTTTCCAAAGAAAAAACAACACTGGGTTTAGGGATATACTGCAAACACCAAAAAATGAAAAAAAGTACTTGCCCAGGGTTCCACTAAATTGCAAAAAGTTCAATAATTTGTACTCTCCCAAGGACTTCACCTCTTTTTATCTTTAACTGTACATGGTGCTGCACAGAGTACAATGACCTGTCAGCTTCTCCTGCTCAGCTGGAGGCAGTTACTGCTTCCCAGGAGTAGCTCCCCTTGTACTTAAACATGTAATTGTTACAAATCCAGCCTGACACCATCCAGTGCCCACCACCTCCTTCGTGTCCCAGTGCACTTCCACTCGGCCTGTGCACTCCAACAGCTCCCAAAACCTGTGCCAGGTACCCACGGAATGTGCTCCCGGGAAAAAATCCCCCGCATCGCCACAGGCACTCGGGGTCACCTGTGACAGCCAAGGACAGGGGTAGAGCAGGGGATGACACAGAGAAGCTCACACCCAGCTCCAGCTCCTCTGGCACTGCGTTATCCACCCCCTCACCCCCCAGCCCCTTCCCTTCCTCCTCCTCCTCCCCTGACGTGCTCCTGCTCTTGGCTTTCTGAAGGTTATCTGAACAGGCGGATCATCATCTAGAGACTTTTTTCCCAAATAATCAGTATTTTTAAGCTGCAGATTATCTGCAGTGCAGCTTATATGCATGGAGACTGCTGTTGTTTAAAATCCCTTTTTCAAGAAGATACATTAGTAAATAAATGTAGACTCACGTAAGAAAATTATGATCATTCTTATTTTAGACATAAACCAAATATTTTATCAAATATAGTTTCATTTAAACCTTACTAATGCTGAATGATTGGGAAAAAAATATCTTGTTTTCAGCATAAGAGATTTTCATCCTTATAAAACTATTTTGCTTTAAATCTCAGGCCTGGCATAGAAAAAACTTCTATTCTGCTCGGTTACAAAAGGTATCTGTTTACCATTTCTTCTTCTGGGTACCATAATTTCAAGACAAAATTAGGTTTACATTAAGAACAAGGCTCAAATTACTTTAAAACACAAGAAAAAGGATATATTTCACAGCTTCATACAATCTTTTTTCCTACAAGTTAACTTTCTTCTTAAGCTGGTTTCTCACTAAACAAGACACCGACATTTTGCATCCCCTCTTTGTGTACATAAGAACTTGACGAAACTGGATACACTTACGAAATGCCGCCTTTACTTAGTGACATTTCTTTAAAGTGATATTTTCTCATGCCATGCTCTTAAAAAGCAATCATATAATCTAGAAAATATGCCATATTTGCAAACTCTTTTGCTCCACTTGCTTCATGGAAAGGAAAAGAGCCCTATTTTCCACAAACGGCTGTGGTTTCCATGTCACTGAAGGGCACATAGCTTGGCTGTACACCCAACCCGCTGAGTCATCAGAAACTGGATTTGGCTGCAGAATGCCATTTTTTGTTAGAGCCACATGTGATTGACACAGACCAACAATCTTGGGTAGAGGGCTCATGCTAATCAGCCACATACACAAACAAGAGCACTCAACCCACACAAGTTTATCCAATTTGCATGGCCCAGAAAATAGCTTTTCATACCCAGAATGTTGATTTTCAGGACTACTATTTCTTCTCTCTCTTTTTTTTTTTACTTCCCCAGTGGCTCAAGAGCCATGTTTGTGTCTCTGCCATGAAACACCAAGGAAGCTTTCATTTAACAAACCCATCTTCTTTTAATACCTAGACTCTAGCACCATTTGATCAAGGGAGGTTTGCTCTCCAGAGCAGTTAAGACACCAGCAACCTTTGTCCACTCTGCAGCAGATGACCCTAATTCTGCCAGAAGAGCAGAAGGTCTGTGGCATCTCATTAGGAACACATATATGCCCAAAGTTACCTAAAACTGCACAGCAAATTATCTGTTGTTCATTTCCTAAACTTCTCTGTATTTGAATAGTAGTGAAAGCATCAATGTGTCAGCTGAAAGGTTAATGCTCCTTCAAAAGGAAGAGCATTTCTTACTCTGAGATGGATCATCAAAAGCAGCCCTTTGTTACTGTTTTATCTAGTAACTGTTATCTCCTAAATCAGGATTGTGTAATCGTGTTTTAATTCAGAAAGTGGAAAAAAAAATTAGGTGATCTTGAATAGAAAGAAGGGATACATATCGCCATGCACATTAAAAAGTTGGAGATTTTTTTCAGTACAATAAGTTGTGGGAGTTTGAAGAGCTTCTCCAGTATTTTATAATGACTGAGAATGTGGGTAAGAGATATCTGCCTTTACAGCTACCAAAAAATCTTTTGAATATCAGTAAACTGAGTGTCATGAAGGGATGGCTGGCACAGAAGCACTGAAGCAGTCTGAGCCAGAAAGTTTGACTGAACTCTCAGCTTTAGTTAAACTATGCCAGAAATAAATGGGAATAAACAAACAGATTAGGAAAAGAAGGCAGAAGAAAGTAATAGGCATCGTTAACATAATCTTCACTGAGGAATGGGACAAATGTAAACTGAAAGGGTCTCCGTGTGTACCAGAGACTATAAAAGGAAGACTGTTTGGTACTAAATCTGTTTCGGGTACGCTTCTGAAGAAAAAAAACCCAAAAAATACACTAGCCATCCAAAAACTTTACACCTGGCCCTTGAACAGGTTTGGTCCAAAGAAGAGAAATAGAGAAAACCCAAAAGTCTCCCCTAGAGCTTGGAAACTGGGGCCTTCTGAGTCGCTAACTTCGCAGGAAAAGAGAACAATGCTAGAAAGATCAGAGCAAACACCGTTTCCCTGCCAGACTCTCAGCAATGGCCATGCTGCACCTCAGGAACTCAACCTTTGCCGTGGGATAAGAGATCGCTGTGGCAGCACAGTCGCCTCCTTTCACAGCTTGAGCCCAGGAACCACAAGGGCCTCGCAAAGGGGGAAACCTCAAACTGGCAGCATCTAATTTGGTTTTGTTTATGTTCCTGTGTTCCCTATTGATCTGCATAGGGCTTAGAATCAACTGCAAAGACCAGTAGCCCCCCCCCAGTACAAACTGCAGAGGTAAAATAATCCCACAATAGTGCTTCCTGCACCAAATCAGAAGAGAAAACCAGATCCAGCAGCTGGCAGTTGGGAAGTGGTCCCAAAGTCCAAGGCTCTGCACAGAGGCTGGTGGGTGTTTCAGTTTAGCTTGGTGCTGCAGGCTGGGCTGTCAAGACACGGGTTTAGACTGAAAGACCCTTCTTTCAGCCTTTGAAATAAAGTGCAACAGGCAGTGTGCACGGACATAGGACGTAAATCCCACAAGGAGGTGAAACAGGTTCTCAGTACAACAGATGTAATGGGGAGGAGGAAGAGCAGAAGAAAAACAACTGTGAAAATAATCCTTTGGGACCAGTTTAACCCTCAAATGACTATTACCAGGATCTCTAATTAACAGATACACTGACTCCAAAACAAGACATGGGTGTCTATCATCTAACAAGGATAGAAACTGAATAGCTTGGACATGCCACATTTAAAATACTTAACAGCCACTGAAAGGTGCCCCACTAGAGAAGCTTTCACAAAGTTCTCAGGAAACTACAAAGTACACAGCATCTGCATAGTAAGACACAGTCCTCTCTCTCCACAAATTAACATAATTTCATTTTTCTACACATCTTAGACCCTTAATGGCTCTCCATAAATTCCAATACAGAAAGCACAGCACATACTGTTGTTAGAAAAACAACAGTATGTGTTGTTTGCATTCACTTAAAAGGGACACAAATCCATTAAGAAAGGCAAACCAAAAGATACTGCTTGCTGATTTTCCCCAAGATACTTCTGGGAGTACCCCAAGTGACCAGGCAGCATGTCCACCAAAAAACACATGCAGTGCAAGCAGTGCCAGCATGTGCCTATGCAGCAAGGTATGACCATCACTTAACAGATGAATGCCCAGTATTTGCATGTGAACTAGGATACTTCCCAATATGGAATAATCAATGGACTGTAGCCCCTCCAGAAAAGAGAGCAACAAAATATTTGAACAATTTAACTAGTCCATGGCTTGCTGCCTGTGGGTGTCCAAGATCCAAGAAAGCAGGTGAAGACAGCATGACCTGTAATGGACACATCATGCTGCAGCCTTGCTCCGGGTCCAGGCTCAGCACTAGCCTGAGCTGTACACTGAGTTTCTGAAAGTAAATCTCCTCCCCTAGTTCCAAGCTATACATTCAGGATGCAAAGGCACTGATTCATAGTATTGTAATCTTTTCTACTGGTTTTTTTTCCATTGAAGTTTTTTCTCAATGCTAACAGCAATTTTTGTTCAACACAGTGGCAATGTAGGATAGCGTGCACAGTGCATGGGTTGGCATGAGCAATTCCCATCCTTTCAGCACCACCAGGAATGAGTGCCATGGTTAAACAGCCAGGAGACATCTCTGTCAGTAGAAAGAAAAACCTACCACACACAACTGCTCTCCAATAAAAGATCGGGGTAGATATCAAAGAGGGACTACACCACATTATTGCAGCAACAGCCTTTTTCATGACTGATGTTTCATCCATACCTTCAAAAGACACTCTCAAATAATGAATTTTATTGTACTACAAACTACTTGCCTTGTTCATTCCTAGAAGTTAGGAGTGAAAGGAAATAAACAGACTGGTGTGCCAAAGATTTTGGAATTACATTCCTTCTTCAAAAGAGCATTTGTATGTTGATAACAACTTCTATAACAGCAAGAAAACTACAAACAGAAGGAGGCTGGGAAGACAGATAATTCTGGTGACAGACTGCACAGTAAACAAATAAAAATTAAGCAGATATATTTTTCATGTTTCTTTAAACCAAAGATTAATCTTTTCTTGTTTTTACCTCTGTGAAGGATTAATCATAACAGAAATTGTATGCAGTTATTGAAGTAAGGAAATAATAACAGTGAGAGGACATACAAGAGGAATGGAGCTCATAAGCATTTTAACAGAGCTTTAAAAATTCTATGAGAAATAAGTACTGTTTGATAATATACAGTTTCACCTCAGAGATCCAAATATTGGTATTAAAAGCATGAAAGCAGAGGAAGTATGTCATATAACATGGAATATTTTTCTCGGCTTCCTCAGTAATACATAGCAAGTTACATAAGCCTCATCAATACTTCCTAAGGTCTCTACCTAAGGAAGAGAATGCACAAAGGCTGAACATTGTGGGAAAAGCACTTAGTTGTTTCAGGTTTTTAGTTTGGTTCAAGCTAAGTCATCAATTTAAAAAAAGCACTTTTCTATACATCCGTTGTCTAGGTGATGTTTCTCTGAGACCTAATCTGCTAACTTTGTGGACAAAAACAAGCTTTTACTACTGTTAGCTCTGCAAAACCAATATAACCATGGCTGAGCAAGCTGGAATTTTTATTACTGGCAATGAAGTAAGATTCAGACAGAAAACAGCTTGATTGTCAAACCCAAATGTGCAAGTTAGAAATATTGGCTGCCAGAAAAATCACCTTTTGACTTGTAAACTAAGCAAACTTTTATCAGAAAGAGATTGAGAGAGAACAAGTGCAGAACCTCCTGCTGTCATTTTTACAGTTACTTCTGGAAACAATTCTGCTGTAGGATAACAACCTCTGCCCTCTTCCCTTTCTGCCAGCCTGCATATGCTACTCACACATGCAGCTGGAGAAGCAAGCTAAAGAGTGCTACAAAGCTCCAAGTATCCGTGAGGTATGTCCAAATCATGCAGGAATACTCAAAGAGGTAAGAGATGTAGAAGAAAAGGTATACAGCTCCTGGGTGGCTGGAGCTCTGCCCTACTGCACTCTGCGCTCTGCTGCCGTCCCACTGACAGATTTTCCCAGAAAGTGAATGCCTAGAAATCCCTTTATGAACTTGCTGACCATCTGTAAGATTCCTGCACACTGAACTCCCCAACCCTTTGGATTTAGTCTGCTCCTGGCAGGCAGGAACTGGAATCCTTATTGCACTGCTGCAAGAGCTATCCCGACTTTGTCCCATCCTCTGCCAGGGCCACTGAGTTCTTGCTGAGGCTACACTGAGCAAAAAGGGCAGCTCTGGGCTCCTTCCTCATCGTATTAAAGGCTTTATCTCCTCAGCTTTTTGTGAGGGGATCTGCACAGCAGGATGAAGGGTGGTGAGTATCAAAGCCAGCTCTGACTGGGTTTTCTCAAGGACTGGAAGCACTATCACCACAGTATTCCGCACCAATCCTGATGCTTATACAGCTCTTCTCCTGCTGCTGCCCTCACTGGTCATTCAAAACTAAATCATGTTCTTCTGGGTATTATTACTCTACCTCTGCCCTTTAGATATACCAGGAGATTGCTTTACTGTTCCCATGAACACCACCCTCTTCAACTGGATGTAAGATGAGAGTCTCACCTGCCTCCCTGAAAACAAAAAAACATTGCCACTTGGCCCATATTAAAACTTCCTTCTGCATCCCAGGAAACAGTTATTTAATCTCTGTGCAGTATCAGATTGAGTCAAGAACATGAGTTACACTACAATCTTTTACATATCTGATTTAATCCCAATTTAATAATTTAAAACCTAAATGAATAACATTTTTTTCTGGGGCATTGAGCCATTCTAAGGTCAGCATTCTGCTACAGAAGGAGCTGCCAGCCCCCTTACCCATCCTTTGGGGACTCCTTTTTCAGAACATATGTTGACACTGCCCATTCAGGCAGGAAAGAAAAAATGGTTATGAGAAGCTGAAGTCTCAGCTTAGACGATATTGCTTAAGACCATGTTTTTGGGTATCTTACTGTCAAGACTTATTTCAAGTGACTCCAGCACCTCACTTAGGACCCAAGATTTTATCAAAGAAAGCCCTAGTTTTTAAATTTTTAACTATTGTTTTTTCCTAACTGCTAGACCTACCATCTCAAGTGTTGAGGCTACCCTGGGACTCATCTGTACTGACCCACATTCACTGGCCAGCAGAGCCCCCAGAGAGAAGGGCAGAGGCAGGGAGGAAGGAAGCACAGTGCACTGTTCCAGCCAACATCAAACAAGAGCACTGGGAATAATGTGGTTAACTGGCCCCCTGGTTTTGTTTCTGAATATTCCATGCAAATATATGGAAATGTGCAATTGATATAATAACAATGTGCAATATTGATATAATAACATTGATTTTTTCCCTGCAGTTCATAACATCAGTTTGATAGCTTTAGTGTTAATTTTCTTTTTTTACTGTAAATATCTGGGACACTGGATTCCAGTTCTATCATTAATTATGCCAGCAGACAAACAAGTAATCTATTTCTGATCTAATCTAATAAATTACTTCTAATTGCACATGTAACTCTTTCACTCTCCTTATGAATGAAGGAGTTTGTCTTCCTTAAAAGTGCATGTCATTACAGAGCGTGGATTGACAGAGAGTTCATTTCCTGATATCACCATCATCACTATTTTCATTTTACTTTTACATTTGCACTGTACAAGCACTGAAGTGTACAACAGCCTTATAAACAGAAAGGAAAATATGTCACTGTCCCAGTGAGTTTACATTCCAAGATGGCATTTCTTGTTAGCGCTAATTCTTTCCACTTTCTCGGACTGATTATCAAAAACAATTACAAAGACCTGTACAAACTATGTGTGCTGCGCCTGCTAACACAAATAAGATGCATCATTACTTGTTTTTCTTCCTAAATCCATGTCCCACAATGCAGCATGACCCTCTCCTCTCTGCCCTCCCCAGCAACACCCTTGGAAAACAAGTTAACCAACCAAGCTAAATACCCTGAACTCACAAGCACAGCCAGTCATTCCTGGACGTTAGCACTGACACCTGAAATCCTCAAGCTATTGCAATGAGAAACAGTTTTCAGATATTTTTTATTTATTTCCCCTTTTTTTTTTTAAATATAACATTGATTAAGCCTTTGAGAAACTTATTGCTTCAGCAAAATTGGCCTTCATTTGTATCCAGAGGAAAAAAAAACCCAAAACACAGAAAAATAACTAACCACATCTCCAGTCAAAGAAAAAAAAAAAGCTTCTATAGTTTAGACAAAGCTAAATGAGAATTTTTAACCTAAAACCCATGTGTAGTCCTTGCCCCACAGTTCCTTATCTGTCACAAAGCAGACAAGCTACACAATGGCCTTGACTGACCATTATACATTACTCAAAGTTAACATTTTTCTATTTGACCATCTTATCTTCCTTTATCTTCCTGCCTGAGCAAGGAGACCCACAAGTCACTAAGTAAAATACCACTATAGATCCCAAAAGTCTTTGCCAAGGCACAACGTGATCCGTCTCAAGGATTTTTAAAAGAGGAATCTGACGGTTGTAAAACGATGGCTGAAAATACTGAAGGCCTTTCCCAGACAACTCTCTTTGTTTATCTGTGTTAGATTTGCTGTTGCTGTCTAAGTTTCTTTTGGGTAATTTCTAATTCTGTGATGCCTACTTGGAAAGGAGTTGTAAAGTTTAGAAATACCTACTTATTAGCCCCAGAAAGCTGCTTTTTTTACTAAGAGCAGTTAGAATAAAGCAATTGCTTTCTCTTAAAAGAGAAGTATTTTCAAAAAGTGAGGAAGTGCTGACGCAAAGATGCACTCCCAAGTGTGAAACAACATCACATGAGTGACGTGAGAACAGGCTGGGGACTCCTGATCCCGGAGCATATGAGGATGGTGCTTAGTTTGTAGTTGGAGGGTGTTTACCCTGCAAATGCCAGCAAATGCATGATCTATGGATCAACATTGTCATGAGCTTCAAAAACGTAATAGCCTAATGTTTCTAAGGGAAACATTTTGGAAGGATGCTATAAAAAAAAAGGCAAAGAAAATTTAAAGAACAAGATGGAAGATGATAAACTGTAAAAGAAATGACTGCTGAGGTTCAAGAGAGCTTCCCCACAACACGCAGGGCTCACTCCACTGTGCTCTACCATGCACTTAGACTGGATGTGGCACCAAGAGACCTCAGCAGACTAAAGGCAGCATGGATTAACCGTCTGGCTTTTGATCTCGATATATCAGACAGCTAAAGAGCAGCCAAAAGCAGCTAAGAATATAACAGCTCTGAGAACACCAGCCTTTCCATGAACACTATGGGCTTCACACATCAGCCTGGCTGCAGGACATGGGTACAGAGACAGGAGGAGCAAGAGGCTTCAACTCAGTCCAGCAAATTGCTCTGCTTTACTTGCATAATACCACTTAAACAAAGTGTTGCCCCAACTTCAATCAATTAAGGTGAAGGTCAAGTCTCAGTCTATTCACACTATCAAGAAGTATCTGAACAGAAATTATTACAAAAATAGATGAAAAATGTCTAATTTTTATCATGAAATTGTGTCAGCACCAGCTGAATCATAAAAGATTAGTCCATGCTTAGTGTCATTTTTGACAGTCTCTATTTGTAGTTAAATAACTAAAATTCATGTCCACAAACTACAATCAAGCAATTTACACATCAACTGATTATTTGTTTTGTGCTATGAAAAACAAAACTATTTTTCCCCACAAGGTTACTTCTTTCTGTTAAGCAACACAAGAACCTACCTAGCATTTAAAGTGTCAGTATGGAAAACATTTTAAGCAAAGAGCAGCACTGCAGTTTTGAAAGTTGATGAAAAATCATTTTTCTAGTACAGCAGATTAGAGAGAAGTTTACTGCATTTTAGCTGAAGTTAGAGAAAAAATATTGGATTGTTTATTTGTGTTTGTGTACACATCTATGCAAAGACTTCTCTAATATCAGATTGATTTATAAAAATGGCCTTTTAAAGGCTATTGACCTTGGTGCAAATGATTAAGAGTACACTGTGTGTACTAAATAAAGATTTTCAGGGAGACATCTGTTTACTAGCTCTGCCTCTTTGTAAGCAAGGTTCTATCGTTTCTAGGATAGTGTCATATGCCAGTGGGTGGGAAGAAGCTAGACCTTCCTCAAAGACCTTCACCCAACAAAAGTACTACATTAAAAAAACCACAGAGAGGATTTGATAGGAGTTTTATCAGTGAGAGGACGTGACAGCAAAAAGTTATAGATACATGCATTTATGAGCATTTGAAACATGAAAATAGCAGTCAAAGGTACATCACAGCGGCAAAAGGAAGAAAAGGGGCTTCAGGAAGAAACGTCTGCTGCGTGTGACCAAACATTAAAAAAAACTACAGACCACTATGGATGACAAAGTAAGAAGGTTAAGCAGAAACAGGCAGTAAAATCAGGGTTCTGCTGCAGAAGCAGCTGTGGTGGGACAACATTTCTATCACAAATTGCCACAACTTGGCCTTACAATCCAGTTGTCACCAAATCACACCTGGCAATTCAGTATCCTCCATACTTACTGCATGCATTGTATGTATTATTATATGTATTTGTCTCATATTCAAACATAAATCTGGAATAGTTTTATGAGATAATTATTAACATTAAATCAGTTCTAAACAAGGCAATTAACTAACTGAAACTTCCACTTTTCCATAATAATCTGAAGCTGCAGAATGCAGAGCCACATACTTAGAGCCTGTTCTGAAGAGCAGCATACGACAGCAAAAGGCACACAAACAGCAATAGAGGACAAAGGCCATTACCAATAATTTATTTATCCTAATTCAAGGACTGTTCCCCTCTGCTTGTTTTACTGCCTGGTCTAGCCTACAAAGTTCTGCCGACAAAAAAATGCATTTCTTCCCAAAGGTTTGCAAATACCCACATAAGGATTTCATACCTTGACCAAACTATTTCCTGTTAAATCCATCTGTCCAAAGAGGAAAAATTCCAAAAAAGCACTAGTGTGGTAGCAGCATTCAGAGTGCCAGCAGAGTTCCTAATAGTGAGGAGCTCTCACTACTACCAATTCTTGCTGCAAAGGCATCATAAAAGCAGGCAAGTGGCTCATAGACATCTACTGCCAGAAATTATCACAGTCCAAAGGCTCCACAAGACAGAAAAGGGCTCCATGTGCTGAATGTACCAGGCTCTTGCTTTGCTTCCATTTCACTTGCAGAATGCTGAAGTCCCAGCACAGGTATAACACAAGTTTCCTGGGAAACTTTCTGATTGCAAATGCAGCTAACATTAGCAAAACTGGTTTTGCTGGTGCACTTTATACCAGTTCCTCAAATAAAACAAGCTGTTCTAACAAAAGCATGTTTCCCCTTATCCACTATCACTATATCCATAAAAGAGATTTTTCCAATATAAAATATTAATAAAAATCCCAATTCCTCACTGATATTTCTAGGCTAGGTAACATTTCTCATACAGTCCTGGCCTTCACAGTATTAAGACTTTGCCTAAATCAGAAATGTGTCCTAAGTACAGTTCCACAAGTCAAGAAATACAGGAAAGCTTTCTCTTCCGGAAAAAGCCATACCACTGTATTTGTACTCTCAAATGCCATAAACTACACTGCCACAAGCACAGTAGTATCAGTACTGCTGCAATTACAGTAGGGTTTTACCCTAGTTATGTCAGTAAGAAATCACCAGCATGAAGAACAGACCACTGCAATACTGGCATTTGAGCTGAGCTGAGATGCCTCATCCCCTAAGACCCCAGACATTTGTTTCTGTAACAAATGATGGGTCCTTTCAAGGTCAAGGGCAGCAGAGGTTTGCAAATGTCTTTGCAACAGTATTCACTCTTTCTCCAAGGACAAGCTGAAGAAACACAGCTAGCTGAACTGCAGTCTCCACTGCCTTCAGCAGCTGTTTTAGTAGTGCTCAAACTAAATTTTCTATACTATCAGGAGAGAAAGAGAGGAAGAACAAAGCACAAGAATAAACTAGATCAGTTATTTTATAAAGGAACAGACATCAATGAAAAGAATTGCATATGTATGATGACTTAAAAAAAAAGGTGAAAGAATACAGTAGATCTTCAATCAGTATCACACAGGAGCTGCAATCCACTGAGTGCTTATGCTTCTTAACTCTCTAAAAATAGAAAAAGCTATGAAGCTCCCCAACATGCTGGGACAGCCAGGGGCTTTCTTTAAACACTGTTAAATTGCACTATCTCTTACCACATGAGATCTTAATTTCTCAGTTCAGAAAAGCACACAGCACTTTCCTACAGTGCATAGCTGGGTATTTCCAGAGCCTGCTTCTTCACACAAAATCTTTGAAAGATGTCGGTTAACTAAACTTGGCTTAATTAAGTTGACAATTTCACAGCTATTTTGAACAGCTCATTAACTGCAGGCTACAGCTTCTTTGCAGCCAAAGCTCCACAATACATCATACAGTGAACCTGCTGACAGGAGGGTACAACTTCCAACTCATGTTTCAAGGGATCAGATTTATTACTGCAGTCCTGCTTCTTCTAAAACCAGTTCAGGTCTCCTTTAACAGATACTGAAAACACTTAGATCTGTAGTACAGAGGTACACAGTGCTGCAGATGCAACTCTGTGTAGCCAATGCTGTCTTACTTGGCCTACCAAGGCGATAGTGGTGTTGGCGTGAGAACAAGTGGCTGTGGATGATATGCCACAGTTGAGGGTTTACTAAGTTAGGGGGTTGTATTCTATTTTAATTAACCACAAGCTAATTGGCAAACATCCTGTACATACATATATAGCCTCTGGACAGTCTTCTTATTTCTGTTCTAGGACAAAAGTATCTGGAGTAACCAAGTTAGAGCAATCAATTAATCTGCATTTAAGAACTTGTGTTTAAACAAATTACTAGCACTGGCCTCAGATCAGTCCTCAAGATTTCCCAAACCTAATTCAGACTCTTAAGGGAATGAAGACCTCTTGCAGCACCCAGCAGAAGCAGAGAGGCAGTGCTGTTGGCCACAGTCCCCTTACCCTGGCAATCCTCTCTCATGCTTTTTTCTCTACATGAATTGTTTTATTGGTTTACATTAAAAAGCATTAAACTACGTTAGGATGGGCTAAAGGACCATGGTCCTTTAGAAGAAGCTCCTAGAAATTCTACCTGCTGGCTTGGAATCCCCTGATGTTGGGAAAGATGATGGAAAAAATGCCAAACCTTTCACCCACACCCATCTCTCTGCAAAATGGAGGGGGAAAAAAGAGAGAGAAAACAAACAATGAGGCACTATACAGGCCCTTGTACCTCTTACAAAGTGGCAGGAAGCTAATAGTAGTCAAGCATTTAAAGACTCCCAGGTAATATTTCACATGAGTATTTACTGAGTGTATTGTTACAGGTGTAAGAGGAAACTAGAGCCCAAAGTAGTCAAAGTGATTGGCCCCAGCCAAGGAAGCGCTGCTCTGCTTTCAGGTTTGCTCAACACAACACACTTCCTTGGTACCTTTGTCCCCAAATGGAATGGCCCTGGCACAGCAAATCCTAACAAGTGGATGCAACTGGGTACTTCTCTGATCAGTCAGCTGGAATGCCAGTCAGCTGGGGAAAAAATGTAAGGGGCCATTGACCAAAAGGATCAGGTTTCTTGACGGGGGATGGTAGTTCCTCTTCGCAGGTCATCTGTGGAGAAAGGGCAAGAGACCACATGGCCTCATTGCTAAACACACACTTTAGAAAACAACTGACTGAGAGAGATCATGTCCTTGTTCCAACTCATGATGGAAGAATTCATGAGGTTTCTCAACATTTTAGGACAAATCACTCTCCATAACTAGGTAAAGGCCCCTGTGGAGACAACTGAGACTTCCACAACTAAACTGTACCTCATAGTGGCCTCTGAGTCAGGTGCTGCACCCCACCACTTACACTCTACATGGGCCTCTGGTCTTGATTTAATTTAGGAGGCAATGACAGTGCACAGTGCAACATATCAGGGAGGTACCTCCTCACCAGCCTAACCCCTGTGCAAACAATAAAGGGTTGAAAATCACAGCTACCTCTTAGACCCGCAGCCTGTACTTTCTAGCACAGCTCAAAGGCTCACAGAAGAAATGGAGAAAAAGATTGTTGTTTCCTGAATCTGCACCAGGTCTACTTCACTTCCACAATCCTTACAAATTCTCTAGTTTTCTTAGACTTTGTATACCAACAAAGCAAGGTTACCCCACAAAGCAAAAACTACCCCACAAACAGTGTCCCACAGCCTTAGCAGAGCACAGCAGAAGAGAGTTTATATTGCCCACAGAGCACAAGAGAGCCTTGTAAGAGCTCTCGGCAACCAGAACAGCCAAGATAAAGTTAGGAGAAAACTTCAGAGCTATGTAACCTCCAAAAAGAAGTCCTTTTTAGTTTAATTGGCAAAATAAGAGATGGTAATTTCAGCTCACTTTTTTTTTGACAGTGGAGCTATGAATCTCACTGTAAGTAATTCATAAGAGAGCTTAGATTTTTTTGAAAATGCGAACTTCAGTCACGCTTCTCTGAAAATTTGGTGCTTGGCAATTTTCCCATGGTCAGTCACACTGTGACTGGGGCTAAGTCTGAGGATCTGGCAGGCTGCTAGACTTCCCATAACCTCCCTCCAACCAGTCCCACCAACTCCCTCTGCCCCACTCCCACTCTGAGGCTTTGCAGTGATACAAAAAACAAACAAACAAAACACAACAACAACAACAACAAAAACCCAAACCAGACAACCCCTTACAACTGTTATAACATACAAACAGTGACAATGGAGTTATGTTTTTCAGTAAAATATCATAAGCTGATACATCAGTATTTAGCTCTAGGAACCAACAGTACACAGTGTCCAATAGAATTTCTCTTTTTTTATTATTTGCTACCAAACCAGCAGGCTGATACTACTGCCTGTCCTTCGGGGACAAACACTATCTCTGCCCTTCTCACCAAAGCCGGGGGCGGGGAGAGGGATAGCTCAGCTTCCTCACTGAGCAACTTCATTAGTTCAATGAGTTTTTATTATTAGGAACAAGGATCACGAAAGCTAAATCTCTCTTACCTCCAAGAAGCTGGTTCTTGGCTAGTAGGTACCACTGCCAGAGGCAGTTGCTTCTGGAGAAAACTTGGTTCCCAACAGCTACTGCTCTAATGCATTCATTTTAAAGAACTCTAACTTGGAATAGTATTTCAGAAAACATAAATCCCTCCTAAAAAGTAGGCAGCTGCCCCAAAGTAAAATATTCCGTACTTTGGAAAAGGTAAAATGTGAGATTATTCACTGAAGGAATTTGGTAGGCTTAGGGCTGTAACTGACAGCACTGCCTCTCTCATGACAGATCTCGGCTCCATGGCATTACATAGCAAGGAACAAGACCACCATTTCCAGAACTCTGAGGACATATGCTAACATAACTAATTGACAGTGTAAGCAGAACAGATGTTTCATCTGAAATTCTGCAAAAAACAGATCCCTTCCAGTCAAAGACAAAAAAACACAAACAAACAAACAAACAACCCCAAATACTAAATAAATTAAAAGTTCCAGCAGAATCAATGGAAGCATGAAGCAGTGCCTGAGTTCACAGGATTTACTCTTTCTTCTGTTAACAAAACAAAAGTTGTTTGGGTTTGCAAAACCCCTTTTGCCTGGCTATGAAGCATTTCATTCCCCTAAAATATGAATTTTACCCTCAGGTTTTTTTCATCTATGTATGAAAGAAACTAGGTTCTCTGGTCATAAAGTCCTCTTCAAAATACAAACGCATATTTAGTTACAATTCATGTCCCCTGCTTTCTTTGAAAAACTTTCATAGGTTGTTCTTGGTCCCTGCAACAGTATCTGCCGAAACAAATCCATCAGCCATTCACATTGGTGGTGTTTCAGCAATAAGTATGTGCTAACACTGGTTTGGAAATTAATTCTTCATTCACAAATTCCACTCAAGAGTACAATTTTTTTACTGCATTTGACAACTTAGCAACCAAGTTTTAAAGACATAAAACTAAAATATTGGTATCAGATTACGTGCCAGAATGGGGAAAAATGAGAAGTAAATCAGTATGTTCAGACTGAAGCCAGAAGAGGAACATGAAGAACTCTTCTCATTTTTGTACCTTTAAATAGATGCCTTGCATCTTTGTCCAAAGCACACTCTGCTGACGGCTGGTAGAGACAGAGCACTGCATACATGGACACAGTTTGGTCAGAGTGCAGCTCTTGTGTTCCTGGGTACATGATGGCCCTGATCCCGCATGACACATAATTAAGATCAAACATTCAAGTGCAAATAGGCAGTAAGTCGGCCAAGGAGCCACACACTAACCGGGGGAAGTCTGGATCTTCTGATTTCAGTTCACTATCTCTGGCCTTGGCCACACTGTTGCATCACTGCTGATAGAGGGATCCCAACATGCAAGTTAAGAACTAAAAAGGTACAAATAAGTTGGGGAAAAAAATTCCTTTTGAATGCTTAGAAATTGGAAGGTTTAACTTTGAGAGTCACCACTCTCAAAGTTATTCTACCTGAAGCACAGCAACAACCCTTGAGCTCACAGATCTTAATGGGGTTGAAAGACCGTTAATTTGGTAAGAATTTGGCCCACCAATAAATCTGTTCAGTATTTGAAAACAATATTTTGCTTTGGTTTGAAAAATAACATGCAGCTATCTTACCAGCAATCCCATGCCATCCACACTTCATAGTGTGGCAAAGCTCTGGATTCCAGTACTTGTACACTTACATTCTGATACTAATCCTATGCCAAAATATTTGGCATCTGAGTTACAGTTCATGGAAAAGTGCAGTTTTTACCAGGCAGTTAAACTGTGTTCAGGGCACATCACTTCTGCTTCAAGTTACCAAAGTAATAGGTGTGGTTGTCCTCAACCATTTGTGGAATTTCTCACCAAACTTATAAAAAGTTATGAAGGGAAAAGGGAAAGAAAAAAAAAACACACTTAAAAATTGAAAGGAACAGCAGACAGTATTCCAAACAGAATTCAGATCTGCAAACTAGTCATCTCAGCTCAATACTGATCTTGACCTACCTATCTATCACACAGATACCTTTGTATATTTAAACTTGGAATTAAAACCACTCCAGTAAAATAGAGTTCTGCACTTCAGTGTCAGAAGAGACACGACCCTGATAACTCACTGTGCATGAGGAACATCTACCTGAACTCCTAAGTTCAGAAAAAAATTGTATTCAATGTGGCTCAAGGTTCATTTTTTTTTTGTGCTGTAATTACACATTAGCATAGATTTTTCAAACAAGATTCTTATTAAAAAGGATTACCCTGCTGACCACTTACTGAGGTTGTTCGCCTGATTAAATTTTATTAGAGATAACACAACCTCAAACTCAAAGACAGAACACGATAGTAAATGTGTAACTTTAAAAATACATCGTCTTTTAGTGACAAGATGGGGCCTCATAAAGTTTCCACCACATCTCAGCAGGGAGCTAAAGGTCACTGAAACTCAAAATGAAAAACAATGGGAAGTAGAGGATGTCATTCTTTCACATTTGCCCAGTGAGTCTGTGTTTTCTTTGTATGGATTTACTTAGGAAACTGGGAAATCTAAAAAACAATGAAAAGATTTCAAAGTTAACATTTCCCCCTTAACAAGATCAGAAATCTGTTCATGTCACAATGTAAAATGTTTGATTTATAAAGGAAAATACCTCTTAACTTGAAAAAGGCATATAAAACATATAAAATACAAACATATAAAATGTTTGAAGTTTCCTATGCAACTTTCAAATTAATGTGCAAAATAATTCTGCTTTTGCAAAAATAAAAATTCTCATTTCCAATAAAGAAAGACACATCCTAAAACTGTTTAAAAGATTATTTAACAAAGAGATTAATATATATCCTGATTTTTTTTAAAAAAATCCTTGAAATAGTATCAATTTAGTTCACTCAGAAATTAAAGACTTATCTGGCCAAAAAATACATTTTTCTTCACACCAACAAAAAGATGTTATCCCAATTTCTAGGGATCTAGTGCTCAAAAATTGTCCATCATGTAACAGTGGTAGAACCAAAAGCCACATTTCCTCCTACTTCAAGCAAAGATGGGAATCCTAATTTGAGTCTCTCTGATATTGGAATCAGAGTCTTTTTCATTGGCGACAGTATTTTATTCCCCAAACTGCTTTTATATCTTGAATATCCTTTTTTTATTCCAAGTTGTTTTGCTGTGGAAGGACATAAACTCTCTACATTGAACATTCAAAACACTATCAAAACCCATCTCAAATTACCATGTCAACTACATTCAAAATAGACACAGCCTAATTTTTGTCAACACATTTCCATGTCAAAAAGTAGGTTCTAGCCCTCTTCCTTTCTCCTGGAACAAAGCCATACGTGTGGGAGCTGGCTTACAGAATGCTAAGCTTTTTACTTTATACAGAGCGACAGAGTTAAGGATTTTACAAGGAAGAAGAGAAAAGGGCCTGGGAGTTTGATTTGAGGGCAGGAGTACAACCTGTAGTAAAAGAGGACGGTCTGAAGAATGCACAAATTAGAGACTCTGCTATTTAATTTCACAGTATGTGTAACAACATCATTAATTACATTTTGGCCTTAACACAGATATCAAGAAAGAATCTAAAAGGGGCTTGATGCTGAAATCTTCCAACTCAGCATATTCTCTGATTCTATGACGTTTTTGCAAAGCAGAGGGCTTTAACAACATCACTTCCTTGATGTCTTTGAAAACCTACAAATCTGACTCTGGGCAATAAAACTATTTAGTATGTCATGCACATTAAAGCTATTTCATTTGTACCTTGTCATCCTGTGCCAATTTAAATTATGCTTAAATGACGATACCTAATTATTTTACTCAAAGAACAGATAGCCATGTGTACAATGTCACAGGGCCAAGCAAATTCCTAGTGAAGCTCCACCGGCTGAATGAGTCTGACACATAAAACACTGCCATTCACATGGAAAACTGAGCTTTGGACATGAAATCACACTCCATGTGTGATCCTGGAAACATTGCTAACAATGTTTTAATTCCGTCCATGGTTGGTAAAGGAGTTTACAATGTGGGCATATTACATCCACACACACCACCAAAATAGAACACAATGCTAAATTGTTCTAGTGTGCAGGTGCTTCTGTGGCCCCCTGATAAAATGACAACTTACATAAAGCTTGTATTGAAACTATTTCACCTTGGGGCCAGTCTGCTCATTATCGTATTTGCTTTAAGTTTCTTTCACTTTTTGCTGAGAGCTAATAAAAGCTTTAGCTGTCTGTATCTTGAAATATTCATTTCCTCTTTGAGGACTCATTTGAAAGTCAGTTGACATTCCAACTGCTCAAAAAGTGGAGTATTTTCAGTGTATTGTTACTATTGCTTAAAGTAACCTAATTCTGGAGTCCTTTTTCAATGTGACAGCCAAGAGAGGTGAACAAACGTTCATATAATAACTAAACAAAACAGCAATTTATCACTGCTGGTAGTGGCGACTGCTGGATATAACAATTTCAATGGTTGTTAAAAATAATTCTCATTCAAATTAAAGCATGCAAAAGGGGAAGCAAAACAGTTTCCAAACAGTATTTCTTACAAGTTTCAAATGAACTATGAACTTTTCTTAATGAGACTTTCTTCATGCTCACATAGATTGTAAGCATCTTCTAATCTACAATTCATTGAACAAGAAGCATTTGCAAGCTGGTGTAACCATTTCACACCTTTAATTTATATTTAAACTTAACATTTTGGATGTAAAATCTGAATTGCTGGCACCTTAAACAGCAAAGCAAAGCTGATAACTTGCATTAGAATTTCACACCACATGTAATATTGGGAATGGTACAAATGGAGGCAGAACTAATTAGTACATCTCCTCCCGTTATTCTGCCTGGCTTGTAAGTACATTGTACAACTAGAAAATTTCTCGCTGTGGATGTACTTATACATCAATCTGAGCCATACAATTAAGAATACAAAGGGTACAACATGGTAAGAGAAATACCTAGAACTGCAGAAATAAAGGCTTGGTTTTAATACTTCCTCTATTGACCCATTCAGGGGGCAGAAAAGGAAAAGCTTGGAACTTAACTACCTAAAATGGCCAGGGAAGAGACACAAAGCAAGCTCAGACCAGCAGCAGTGAAGAACAATGAAAAGGGCAGAAATAAGTCAGTCCTTCATGCCCAGCAGATGAATTTATAGCTGAAAGGAGTTTCGGTGAAGTTTTTACCAACAGTAAGTACTCCAAAAATTCAGGTTCTAACCCTCCTCATCTCAGTCACCCAAGGAATTGCCCTCAGATGCAGTGACACATTTTGCACCAGCTGGTACCAGTAATAATTATTTAAAAACTGAAAACACAGCTTATGCTGTCTCAGTATTGTAGCCTATACACTGTGAGTGATTTATAGTTTAGTTTTTTCCAATTTACATAACAAACAACGGGAAATTTTAAAAATATAAAAATTAGACTTAAATATGAACCCAGTTCACAGGTTACTACACCAGTTCGTACCATTTAAAAATCAGACTCCTGCTCCCAGAAGAAAGGATTCATGCCTTGCAACAACAGCATAAAAAGTATCAGTCTGAAAGTCTGGAGCCCTAAAGACTGAGAAAAGTTCGTGTATCTCAGCGTGGGAAGGATCCTCTCAGTGGAAGCAAGGATCTCTGTACAGGAGAGCTGACGTCAGTGGAAGTGGGAGGGAAATGGTGATGGGAGGTTTGTCGGGGAAATGATTGAGGACAGTTTCAGTGGGAACAGGGAGGATTCAAGAGAGGGTGGATGGCCTCTGTGGAAGCATGGACAGAAAGTGTGGGAGTATCAGAGGGAGGGAGTGCTCATGTGTTCCAAGGGAAAGGAATTACCAGACAAGGAGGAAAAGAGCAGACAGCTTAATGGACTAAATAATGTGCTGTTAACTGCTGAAATGAGATCCACTTCAGCACTGCAGGTACCATATAGCACACAGCCTCGTATATGCAGAATTATGCAACCATTGGTTTGCAGTGACGGCAAAATTCACAAGCAATTTCACAGAGTTTGAATGCAGAAAACTTACTGGCTGTAGGGGCAGGGATTTAAACTGGCTGTCCCATGTCAGCTGATAAATCAAAAGACTACTTCACATTTAGTCCTTCTGGCTTAGGATTCATTTTAATTTAAAATAAAGGAAGTTTGGATTTACTGTCTGATTCCCTTGCACCCAAACACAAATATTTCTGTATTAAATGTACACGACAGGGAGAGTTACACAAAAAAAAGAGGAAGGAAATCTTACATACGTAAAAGAATGACAGAGCAAAATCAAGGTGCAATCGATGTGCTACAGTGTATATTAATGCACTGTAGAAGAGTGACACACACACAGGATGTTGGGATAGCAGATGATGATGGATACTCAAGACAATTTTAAATAAATTCCCATAAAGTACTTATGCCATTCAGCATTTACTCCACTTATGATATAGATTAAATAATTATTATTCTAAAGGTGTTTAAGTAGGTTTCTGTTTACCACAAATTCAACTATGCGAATGTTTGAAAATCCTGACTAATATATACAAAAAACAAACAAATAAAAAAGAAGGAAAACAACAGACTATCAATTTTGAGCCTGCTTTCTTGAGATTTTTAATGTTAAAATAAAAATCAGAAAAACTCTCCTTTGCAACGGTACTGGGTAAGTATAATTTGATATTCTTTATGTAGCACTGGATAATCAAACCCCAGTCCCTTCATCTAGGTCCTGCTCATCTTTCACTAGTACAGGATTTAATCTGCAGAGTCAATACATCAAAAATTAAGGGAAGAGTTTTCACAGCTGCTTCACTGTTTAGATATGGCACTTATTCCAAGACACTCGTAAATTTTCAAATAAAAGTATTTTCACATATGAAAATACTAATTAAGGAGGAAGATACAGGTGCCATGACCCAAAAGGGCTGCTCCATTTTTCACATACTATCACCATCCTCATATACACCAGATATAGGCAGTATGGCATTTATCTCTGCACACACACACAATTTCAGGATTTTTCTGCAAATCTGCATGGATAAACTTAGGGGTTTCCATATTAGGAAAGAACAGGTAACTTTTTTAGCTACAATTTATAAATTGATGCAAATCACAAAATATAGTATGCTCACACTGCACGTTCACAAAATGTTCCTCTGCTATTTGACCAGGAGAAAGATACAGTAAGACATAAACATAAAACCAGAATAAGTTAAGGGGTTAATTAGTAATATATATAAAGCCATTTTACAATTAGCATGGATTTGGGGGTTTTTTAGTACACTTTCTGACTTGAAAAATGTGCACTACAGCTAACAAAATGATTCAATAAAAATTATTGCACTATTATACATGTTTTAATAAACTTAACACTTATGCCAGTCAAAGTGAAAATATGAGATTTACACACAGGTCAAGTTTTCTTCTTAGCTCTAACACAGCATTCTCTTGGCTTTAATCTATGCATATACAACAATTTAATTTAAAGTACCCTGAAACCAAGTGAAACTGTAATTCAGGACCATTCACACAAATTCTGGGTGACACCAACCACTGCCTAAAGCACAAAAAGTTTGGAGTGTGTTGTGTTTCTCTGAAGGGATCCCTGGGGCCATAATGGGTGTATTATACACTCTGAAGAATAGCAATGGTTCTTAGTAACACCCCAATTCTTACAGTTCCTCCTCAAATCAAAAATCCTTTCACTTACAAAACAGACACAACATCCTGCCCAGTGCTCCTTTTGGCTTCAGGAATTTCAGACTCCTATCCATTATTTTCAATGTTCTCACACTTTATTTCTTCGTAAACAACTTCACCGTACTGTGAAAACTGCTCTCCAGTGATCCCTCACTGCAGCACAATCTCTGAGATAACGGTTATCTGGCACACTAAGAACTGTAAATCTGATCGTACTGTACGCACTCATGATAAAAGCAGAGAATGAAATACCACGATGCTTTACAGCTCTGGAGAGTATTACAGGATTTTGCACATGGAAATAATGCAGATGTGACGTGTCCAACAGATTTTGTGTTCAGCTGATCACAAACAGGACTCCACTCTCAGTTCTCAAAACCTATCCTTCAGAGCACTGTGCTTAGAGTGATGACAAGGGCAGAAAATGTCATCGAGTGATAAAAACCTGAGTGACTGCCAATGAGATGACAGCATGCATAGGAACCAACTGCAACCCTATAGCGTCTGGCTGAATCATCCAAACCTAACAACAAGAATTTGCACAAAGTTCTTGAAACTGAACTACAAAATTCAACAAAATTAAGACTGCTTCCCATGCGTGCTTATTGGAAACGGGTTTTTTGGAGGGGGGGTTTCCCTGTAAGCAAGCACACAGGAGACAAATTCACAGAACATAAATTTTTAGACTATTTTGGGTTTAGATTTGCTTAACATGTACTTACAATCACTATTAAAAATTCAGGTAACAAGACAATTGTCAAGATTCTGGTGAAAACTTAAGCTTCCTTAGTGAGGTTACTGTGTTAAATAAGCCATAAGCATGTCTATCGCGTGTGAACACGGCCGTAAAGTTCATTTCCTGTACACAAAAAATTTAGTTTAATACAACACCATTCAGCTTCACATTCTGCCTTAAGCATTGTTAATTCCTCCTCCAACTCACTACTTACAAAGTGTCTGGTAATCTTCTAGACTTTTTTTAAACTCTCATGAACAGAGATTACTAAATCTGAAGGAAAACAATGGAAGAAAATCACTCACATAACTGAAGTAAATTATTACAGGTCAATACTCTAGAAGCCATGCAAGTAAAAATCCGAAGAAAACTACTACTCATTAGAGTTTCTGCTAATCTGCAAAACACTTGACATTCAGCTAGATCTTGCCTGCATCTCAAGCCTGTATCTGGTATTTACAGCATATGTATCTCAGTTCTTATCACAGAACAAGAACAGATCAGCCATGTTATACAACATCCCCTGGGCTGCTACAATTTGATTTTTCTTACATTGCAATTACTTATTTTTACAAAATAAAAATAGTTTCCCCAAGAAAAGGAAAGGCATGATCCAAACCTATAGCATTAGCAACTAAAGTACAACCTATAAACAAACAGTCTATCCACAGAAATTAAACAAGCAACCACACCACTAACTGTCTCACTTTAAAGAAAATAATAACAAATTACTTTTTTTTTCAGTATGTGTCTGTCGACTTCATACAGCCTTGTGGTGTATCTCTACTCAAAAGTATGGGTGCTAACACATGTGAAAAAACCTCCAAAAATACCCTATTTGCAGCTACAGACAAAGTCAGCAAGTTGTTAATGTAAATCAGTACCCAGAGCAAAACACGCTGCCGCTCTCTCTTCAACTTTCCGAATGGAAGAGGTACGCAAACTGATCAGCCCAGCAAGCAGATCGCCTCAGACTGCGATCTGCCCGTGTTTCCAAACAAGACAAGCACAAACAGCAACATGGGACGACCCAGAACACAAACAGGAGTTAGTGCAGCTCCCCTGCACAGCAGAGTCCCACCAGGATGGATGGGCCCCTCCAGATTCAGAAGCAAGATCCGTGCCCCGGCTCTAACGACCGACAACTACACCGCTCTCCTTCCCGGAATTAGGAAAACACACTTTACGGAATTAAGAAAGAGACTTGGGTACCTCTATAAAGTCGTCAAGACACTGATTAGTTTACAAATGAAAGTAACAGCTCAAGCCAGGAAAAGCTCCCCCACAAAGGCAGGGAGACTCCTTGGGTTAAACCACTACAGCCAACTCCGGTTCTGAGAGAAACAGTGCTCATGTTTAGCACCCTTTTTACCTTAACACTGGATCTGCCGGTCTGGGCCTCTGCCTCCATGCTCTGGCTGTTCTCCCTCTTGTCTTTCTTAGAGGAATTAGTCCTCGCCTCATAAGTGGATGTGTTGTAGCATTTAATGAATAATCCTGGGACGGGGTTGCCTTGCTGCTGTTGAGACATGGTTGTGTTGGTCTGGTGAGGGAAATTGCACTCCTCAGACTCATTGCTACTGTGACAGATCACTCTGCTGTCAGAGAGGTTGGTGCTTGGAACACAGCCCATGCTTTGTGGCCACCTGGGGAATACTTCTAAATTGTATAGATATACGTGTATATATATATATATATATATATCTTTCCTTCCCGTTGATATTTTCCCCCTGCTTAATTTTTTTAACAGGTTGAATCTCTTCCCTGCGTCTCAAATACACTCTGAAGCATTGCCATCGGTCCCTTCTATACCACCAGAAACGTGTCTGTTCTCCTCGTCCTCCAGGAAACAGGTCCTTTTATCTCAATCTCAGCAGTGGG